>CM030372.1:12248235-12361379 GCA_003604175.2 Clonorchis sinensis
TGTGGAGTTCACTGCTGCACCTTTGTCATCTGTTACGGAAAGAAGCGCTGATAGCGCTACGTAAGTCTGGCGCTCCGCCCACGTGAGGTTTGTCCCTTCCAGGGCATTGCTGCCTTTAGAATTCGAGGGGTCTACGGTGGTTGAGTAGAAACTGCTATCCGGAGTCGCCGTCGGTTGCTTCGGCGTGTTTTTAAGAGTACAAAGGGCTATAACTACAATCGGTCTGGTCATAAGTGTGGGGTCGGCTGAACTGGTGCCATCTGGAAGATTTTTACGCATCTCTCCCTAAGAACTGCCGTGGCCCAGCTTTTGCGCCTCTGGAGGGTGTTCCTGAGATAGACGCCTGATCGTTGGTCATGCATTTCGGATGTTGAGAGCCCGCTCCAAGATTTCTCCACGGTCGATGGGGAGGAAAGTGTGACGAGAAGCCCGAGTGTTCGCTTGCTTCCCTTCTGGCGTGACCAGTCTGCGTGAAGCAATTTGTAGCCAGGCTTTCAGAGGTCACTACCAAGGAGCGATTGCACCTGCTTTGTTGGCATGATTTTTCTGGAGAATGGCCCCCAGGTGATCAATTTGCTCTCCCTTACGCGCCTATCCACTAGAGACGCCGTGGCGGTCTTTATTGCCGCATCAGAGAGCTGGATGAAGTTTTTCGCAGCCAGCTGACCAGGGGTGGATGGTGCCAGTTACTCGTTCAGCGAGAAATGTTCTTTAGCAACTTTCTTCCGGGTCGCTGCTTGGATATGATACTTGTACTTCGGCTAACAGCAGTGGCATTGGTGTGAGCTCTGTGGATGTTTTTCAGACTGGTCTGTTGACACGCTTAGTGCGCGTATATTCGGTGGTGCTCAGGTCATTTTTCTGGCGCAGTAAACCTAGTGGCTGCTTGTTCTTCTTTCTTTGTTCATAAAAGTGACTATTTTCTCTTCAAGATACTTCAACTGCACTGTAACCACTGTTAATACATTACTGCTTTGGTAAAATGAGGAATCCAGAGATAGTATGCACTACTAACAGCTTGCATTGCTTGAAAACTGTGCCAGGTGCACCTTGTGTAATGAAAATGCAATGTCAAAATGAAATAATTCAAAGAGGGTTTATCATATGAGCGTAGTTAGTAATAGTCCTTGAGTAAGTTAAACGAAGGCAGTTGTTTACTCCGCAGTGCCAATGCCACATATTCCGTTATTGCCCTCGATCGGTTGATACCTGTATTCTGAGTGTGCGCGCACGCTGCATCGGGTACAGATTCAAGGATTCACGGATTGATACACAGNACGGACGGCCATTTCGCTCACATCTGTTGTGGTCTATCGATGGCCGCAGAGAGCAGCCTGTATTGACTGGTGACATGATTGCGACTAGATGCAAAATAGGAACTGAGTGCAAAGTAACAGAGGTTATCACGTAAATGTTATGTTAGTGTGAGGAAATTCAACAAATAGCAGGTGTAAACTCTGCAAAATAATTCGAACAGTGGAAGAATTCTTTCACGAACTAGCGCGAGGGAAAAACGAAACCAATTTTGAACGTACCGCGCCACGGTTTTTCCAGGATTAGCTTATTATTAGCCCATTGCATGCAATTGCGATAGGACCAAAAGTGGCTGTTTCAACCGTGATTTTGTGAGTGTTTGGCCGCTTTCAACTGCAATGCAACTGATAAGAGATAGGAATCGAACAAAACATTGACAACTCCTTTCATTTAACTGCAAAAGTTGGCGTAATAACGATAATAAGTCAGGTTGTCAGGTATTCTGAGCTGCCAACTAAGTGATTAACCCACGAACCTCAGCAACCTTGTTAATTCCGTCCTCTCTTGAGACCTTAGTCTAGTTTTGTTTGCTTCAAAGTCTTTTCTGGATGGCAAGGACGCCCTGCTTACCAGATGCCATCCCAGTGGGCTCAAGAACGTCCTCACTCTTTGCTCATTATGGCTCTAAACATCCTGGTTGAGCCATTAGAAGGTTGGGAACAAACAAGATTATTCCTGCAGTATACTCCTAAAACTCCAATACACGCCTACCGCCAATGTGATAGAATTATGGGCGGAGACCATCTCAATATATTTGTAACTCACCATGTTTTGGACGCACCGCGTCGAAATTTTATTGCTAAAGTATAAACAAATAATGGGAGCCTGTCGAAAATTTTACGGAGCAACCAACATAACGAAGAACCAGGAAGCGGGTACGCGCATTTTCGGAACGACCAACCTTCGATTATTTTGGGCTACCAGAAAAAGTCGTGTATGGGGCGTGGTTTCTGTTGAGAACAGTTCGCGATGGTGTCATGGTTATTGCGTTATAAAGGGTTGAATAAACTACCGCTGGGTCGATAAATGTAGTAAAGATACATAAACGTGCTATTAGAGAACGTGTAGTTGTTCTTAGTAGCAAACGTTGGTTGCAGTTTTAAAGGGGGTGAATAAGGTAATGGCCATGACGAAGGCTAAAACATTCATATCAAGTCGGCAATTTTGCAGTATGCCACTCCTTCAGAGGCTTGTGCCTCAACTGTTCTCCAATCCTGGCAACCGTCGGATCATTAGCGATGGTATAGTAATAATCTCCCGCAATTACGTGGCGTGCTGCATGACACCTAATTACTATTTGTGGCTGTAAAGTGCCCTAAATTACTAGTTCCACGCAGTCCAAACTAGTCAGACTTTGATCCCGTCAGCTTTTGCTAGCCAGGTGCTACAAACGCATCCACTACACTGATATCATCAAAGTACACTGACAGCGTTGTTTTTGTTCAAGTTTCATTTTGGCCATTTTTGGCTGAGATGATTTTCGAATTTTTTAACGAGCACGATGGCTTCACTTATCGTAGCAGGCAGCTGTGCGGAAACAGTGTGCGTCACTTACAAATCAATTGTACGTGGCAATCGTACATGCAGCGGAAGCTGTGAAGTCTCGACTCGGTTTATATTCCGAACTTATGAGTTCGACTTAGTACTCAGCATTTGCTGGAAAGAATTCCGAGAGTAGCCTGTGTGTAACGATAATGATAGTTGTAGTTTTTGATGATGAAATTGCCTGTCTATGCACATTCAAAGAACGACAGGGACACAAATACGGGGTGTCTACGGGTGCTGTCTGAAGTGAAAATTTCGCGGCGGTAGGTGAGCTTTGACATAGATGCGTTGGTAAACGTGTCTTCTTGCTCTCCGTGATACTATCTGATTGTCTAGAAAGGTGATTATTTCTCTATGGGACAGAAGAAGGCTACAAATCCATGGTTTGTATTCGCCCATCTTCATCGTTAGCTCCATCCGGAATGCGAAACCCGGTAGGAATACGGTCAGTTAATAACTATATCGCGTTACGTCAGAAGGCTACGTCATTTAGAATGGCCTCTTTGGGCGCCTTGAGCAATGCCTGTTCAAGGTGCGCATGATGACTGTGGGAACTGATGAAATTCACAGGGCTAAGGTCTGACCGTCGTTTACCTTAAACCATTGGCTGCAACAAATTGTGCGCTATGGCTTCCCTGTTTTCATGAAAACCTAATTTTAGCATGTGCCATTTTACTCCTTTCAAGTCTCGTGTTCTAGAAAAGCGTGCGGGCGATAGAACAAGTTGAGGAATTCCTTTTGCGTGAACCATTTCCAAATGCGGCTGCAGGAAACAAATGGCATTTTTTGGTATAACATTATTCTTGTTTCATGGTTCGCAATCATATCAACAGCCCTAGGTTTTAAGTAGCTTTCTGCAAAAATCCGATTGCTTTTCAACAGGGTGACCAGAAAGTTCTAATATGATTTGCGGTATCAAGCAAAACATTCACTTTCGCTCGGTTGGAAAGTTTTTTTCTGAAAACGGCGTCTTTATCTTTTTCACCCCAACCTGCATACTAGAGACTAGCCGCCCCATGCACTTGTTACTGTCTCAAACTATCCTTTGAACTTTTTAACACTCTTCATTCACATCTGCTTCGCTGAATAGACGTACGCTTAACCAGAAGAAATGCTGTTGGGAGTCTAAAATACTTTCGACCTGCTGTCCGTTTTCCAAACTCGTGATTTTTTAGGGACAGCCCCCAAAACTTAACCCATCGTTAAGCACCTACTGTCTAGCATGCCTGGCAGTGTCACTAAACCTGCCCGTTTGTTTTATAAGTAAAATGCCACATATTTATAAAATATACCAACACCCCGAGCTGGGAGACCGCTCAAGGCACCTAGTAAACCTTGTCAGGTTCATGATCCGTGACATTTATTTTAAAGATCACACGCAAGCACCCTTTTCTGCGTTTACCAACGGCGGATAACTGTTCCATGTGCGGCACCTACGATGGATCCGGCCGTTCTGTTATGGTGCCTAGTTTTATTCGTACTGTTCAAAAGTCGCCGACATTTAGACCACCTTTTCGTCCCTTTGGGCTAGGGTAGAAAATCTACATAGGGTGGCCCCACACTGCGTGCGCGCTTGGAATCATGTTACACTGCACATATATGCACGCATCGGTGCCTAACGGCACGATCACTTTCGTTGCTCAGAACCTGATTGTATCGCATTTGCGCTTCCACACCTTTGCTGTTGCTTGAGTTAGCTCAAGTTTTGGTGCAACCCGCCGAATTGCGCACAAACTTTGACTGCATCCACACGGTGATGGGGGCCACACATGCTTCAACTTGGTCTAGAGCTTCCGGTCTGTGGGAGGAACTATGCCATCGTCAAGTGACGAAAAGTCGGTTGGGGAGTCTGTCAGAGTCGTGGTATGTTTCGTTTAGGAACCTTGGGTACCTTACATTCAGATACATCAAGCTGAAAAGGGTTGGCCTTCTTAAAAAGAACACGAAGGCTCTCCGTTGCAAAGGTCAATTCGGTTATCGGCTTTTATGATTCGGCTCTGCCGGTGTTGGATGTGATACGAATGTCCAAACAGTATTGACTGTACACTCCGACAACCAACATTGACCGCTTCGTAGGCACCCCACTTTAGTCTTACATTAGTAAGGGCATTGGTTTGTGTGGCATCCAATTACCACTTGATAGGTGAACTACCTTCATCAGTAATAACGGGATCTCAGCCTTTCAGAAACGAGGTGATTAGAAAACGGGTATTTGGTTGTGCTGCAGGTACATCAATTGGGGAAATCATCCAGCACCACTGACTCCGATGGCTCTGTCATGTGCTACGCATGCCAAAACCCCGTCTACCGAGACGAGTGTTGCTCTCCGTGCCTCCTTCAGAATGGCGTAAACCGTGAGGTGGACAGCGCATGACTTGGCAGAAAGACGTGAAAGAGATCACGAAGGGTTTAGGTGTTGTTGGTGTTGTACGCCTTCCAGGATGGGGTCCCCGTGACCCCGCCTGTGCTTGGCTGGAGACGTTGCAAGAAATGGCAGCTAATCAATGTCAGTGGCGTTCGTGCTGTCAGTTTCTTTCCAGATTGTCTGATTGAGCGGTTGGAGGTGTAGGCACCTCACAATGCTTGTCATAGACCAGCACTAGGTCCCCCCCTAATCCACTCTTTTTCTCTTCTTTTCACTCTAGGGCTTTTAATATATATATATACATGTGTATGAGATTAGACGAACTTTATGGTTGTACGGCAGTGAAGCATCAATGTCAACACTGATGTCTTTGATGGCGGTGGTGATGATGGTGATGATGATGATGATGATGATGATGATGGTGAATAACGGGTTTCAGTGAGTATGGTTTTCGGCTCTCGCGGTAACCTGTGTGTGCGTTGTAATGCAGCCTACCCACGCTGTGTCACTACAGCAGTCAGCATCGGGGACGAAGGAGCCCTAGTCTCGTTGCAATTACTTATCCTGAGGGGGTGAATAAAGGGCTAGAGTTTAATTCCATGATGAAGTGCCTAAAGCGACAGCCGGGAGAACTTGATCAAAAGGTTGGCTGTCTCGGCAGAAAAAGTGAACCATGCAGAGAAGGAGATCAGACTAGTCCATCGGAAGCTGAATTTCTAGCGTATCACAACCTGGTATGTTCGTGATTACAGACAAGACAGCTGGATCGTGCGGGTTTGTGGTAAACCGTGAAGCGAAGCAAGTTGACTCTCGCGTTTCGAGTAAGGAGGGACTGCGGTTCAACCGTCACCCGATAGCTCAGCATCAGGAACGTCTGGTGTGAACCAGTTCACTCTAAGTTCAGTTACGAGCGACCGCTGAGAATACCAGGGATGCTGCTGAGAAGACAGAGGTAGCCCACGGAAGGGGGTTTGAAGCAAGAGGTGTCAGGAAAGTTACCACAGGGATAACTGGCTTGTGGCGGCCAAGCGTTCATAGCGACGTCGCTTTTTGATCCTTCGATGTCGGCTCTCCCTAGCGTTGTGACGCAGAATTCACCAAGCGTTGGATTGTTCACCCACTAATAGGGAACGTGAGCTGGGTTTAGACCGTCGTGAGACAGGTTAGTTTTACCCTACTAATGAGTACAATGACTCAGTGCAGTACAAACTGGCCGTTGCTATGGTAATCCTGTTTAGTACGAGAGGAACCGCAGGTTCAGACATTTGGTATATGTGCCTGGCCGAAAGGCCAATGGTGCGAAGCTACCATCTGAGGGATTAGGACTGAACGCCTCTAAGTCTGAATCCCGTCCAGATATGCAACGGTACATTCTGTGCCTGTTACGTGGCAAGGCTTGCTTACGTTTTCCTTTTGGCGCTTGGCCCAGACTATGTGTCTGGCCTGGCCCATTAGGTCTGGTGTAATGCCAGAGCGATTACCGAAACCGTATACCGGACCTCGGTGTGCGGAGGACGACACGATATCCAAATGTAGAATGAGCGTGAAGGCACTAAATCGTCAGTAGACGACTCAATTTTTTGTCGGGGAGGCGTAAGCGTTCGAGCAGCTATCACACTGCGAGACGTTGAGCCCTATCCCTATATGACGTAATGATTTGAGAGCTAGACTCTCATTCATTTCCCCGGGTTGTGATGCCATTTGTGTGCGGCAACCCACCTGGGCGCATTAGGTTGAGCTTGTAATTGTGCCGCTCGCCTGGTGTGTTTGGGTGCTGGCTGCTTGTGTGCATGTTTGCACTTGCAATGCCATGCCTTTCCCTGGGTGTTTTAGCTCGCGGATTGCGCATGGTCCTTTGCATGTCAAACATGGCACCACAGGCAGTTGTGGATGCTGCGCGTGAGCGTCTTCATATTTATTATTCTTATGCATAATACGTTGGTTTGTTTGCGCAAAGTTTGACTTTGGGGGCACCGTTTCATCTTGGAAAATGAAAAACTAGCATAAGATAAATTGTATTGGGGGTTGGGGTCTATCTTGAAAGTGCCAAAACGAGTTCCAAGACCGTGGCAGAAAAGCGAGAAGACTATTCGGATGTAGAATTTAATTCCATGACGAATGGTGCAAACCGCATATGCGTATCTCTAAGCGTTGCAAAGTTATAGGGAAAAAATGGTTTTGTCAAGATAGACCGCAACCCCCAATTGTATGTTTAATTCCGTATTGGGGGTTGGGGTCTATCTTGAAAGTGCCAAAACGAGTTCCAAGACCGTGGCAGAAAAGCGAGAAGACTATTCGGATGTAGAATTTAATTCCATGACGAATGGTGCAAACCGCATATGCGTATCTCTAAGCGTTGCAAAGTTATAGGGAAAAAATGGTTTTGTCAAGATAGACCGCAACCCCCAATTGTATGTTTAATTCCGTATTGGGGGTTGGGGTCTATCTTGAAAGTGCCAAAACGAGTTCCAAGACCGTGGCAGAAAAGCGAGAAGACTATTCGGATGTAGAATTTAATTCCATGACGAATGGTGCAAACCGCATATGCGTATCTCTAAGCGTTGCAAAGTTATAGGGAAAAAATGGTTTTGTCAAGATAGACCGCAACCCCCAATTGTATGTTTAATTCCGTATTGGGGGTTGGGGTCTATCTTGAAAGTGCCAAAACGAGTTCCAAGACCGTGGCAGAAAAGCGAGAAGACTATTCGGATGTAGAATTTAATTCCATGACGAATGGTGCAAACCGCATATGCGTATCTCTAAGCGTTGCAAAGTTATAGGGAAAAAATGGTTTTGTCAAGATAGACCGCAACCCCCAATTGTATGTTTAATTCCGTATTGGGGGTTGGGGTCTATCTTGAAAGTGCCAAAACGAGTTCCAAGACCGTGGCAGAAAAGCGAGAAGACTATTCGGATGTAGAATTTAATTCCATGACGAATGGTGCAAACCGCATGTGCGTATCTCTAAGCGTTGCAAAGTTCGTACCTTTCAGGTGAACAACAACCGCTGTATGGCAAGAACAAAACTGACCCGGGAAACTTGGGCGAAAGTCTCGATCCTGTGTATCAATCCGTGAATCCGTGAAAAACATGTTCCCGCGGAATCCGCAGGCGATGGGAGCAGGAGGATATTGAGCAGCCATAGTGACTGGACAATGTCATTTTTTTCTCCGCTGGCGTTTGGATCGGGCGTTCGCGGTGTATCAGTTCGCTTCATTCTTCGCTGATTACAATGCTTCGCGTTTCTTATAGAGTTGGTTGCGCTGAATTGCAATATTGTCTGCGTCGACCTTTTGGTTCCGAGGTGCACAGTCCACCCTCTTGCTGACAAAAAATTCGGTGGCTCTTGCTCGCTGCCAATCAAAAGGAGTGTACGGTTATCAACACAGAAATATGTGCGCATCTCGAGAAAACTTAAAATGTAAATTTCGAACATTGAAGAAAACTTGTTCCGGGAAATGAATCTCTGTCAGCAGGTAGTGGCACCTGGATCCCTCCCGACCTAGGAAAATTAGGGCTCCTGCGTCCTTTGTTTTTGTGATTTTATCTCCTTTTCACAATTCTTCCATAATATTTCTGCGCATCCCATGCTTTCTAATACCCCGCTTGTTTACTGAAGTTAACTACACTTAGGTCCGTACGGCTGAGGGGGGAGACCAAAAGCTTTGGATTCAGTATTGACCTTGCAGAGAACTAAGAATACCCTTGATAACTGCGGGTGCGTCCCTGAGAGTCGTGGCTAACGAACGATATCCAAACACACTATCCACACACTTAATTCTGAGCAAAAATCCCACAGAGTGCTCTATTGTTCCGGCACTTGACGATCCTCGAAGCTTAGGTGGTTAAGAAACTGGATAATGTTTGGCCTCGCGTGGTGCCCCGGGCTGAGCTCTGGCTGCCGTTTCGCTGGGTACGCATGAAGCACGAGAACCGAACAACCAATCACGTATGGAATTTTCGTCTGGTCCGCTGCTGGGCTACTGACTGTCGGCTTCATCACGAAATGGGGCACGGTGGTGATGATGACAAGCACCACGATATAATTAAGGAGGAGTTGAATAGGCCCTACCAGCCATCCTTTATGGAAACACATTTCGTGCCATTTTTGTTCTCCATCGTTGACGTACCGGTTACGTTCTTCCGTGGTGAGTGCTTTCCTTGAACATACTCGAGCACCTCACAGAACACATCGTTGAAAAAATAAGGAAACCCTACCCCTATTACCATAAACGATTCAGGCGGGTTCCCACTATCGAAACATGCGCGCTTGATGACCTGGTTTGCTTTCATGAGGCCAATATGCAATATGAGAGAGACAGGTGAGCAATGTTCATATAACTGTGTACCTGTCTCTATGGCTACCATATTCGTATCTAGGGAATCAACTACAAATGTGTGGGTTTGGGTGTTCGGTCCGACCTATTATGCGGCTTATGCTCGCAGAAATGACAGAGATCGTTGGGGCGCAACAATAATCTGTATATGGAAGTAAATCAGGACCAAATTTGAGTAAACGAGAGTGCAATTGGAAGCAGGACTACAAGGGCAGAAGTGAACCGACGCTTTTTACCAAGCCATATGTGGCGTTGATGCGAATGGACATTTAGGGAAACGTAAAGGGCAACTCAACGACAGTGCACTCAGATGCAAAGGGCAATCATCTTGCACGCCGCCACGCAGTACTCCTTCTAGAAGACAAAGACAACAATGCACCCGCAATGTATACTGTGCCTAACTGTCCTACCCTTGAAGAAAGAAAGCTCAAGCAAAGATTCGAAAGAGAAGGAAATGATATCAACTTATTGCGAGGGGAACTGGTCAACAATAAGGTGTCTACACCTTTGACAAAATAAGAATAATTAAATGTGGGTGCTAGATTAAGCCGTCAGCTGGGCTGATCCAGAGTCCATTGTAAATTTCCTTCGGAGTGAGGACAGCGACAGGCGAACTGTGACCATACAGTCCGGCTATGAAATAACTGCATGCGCGCCATTGCGGTCGGTGTTGGGTCATGTCCACGTGCAGGCAAGATGTGGTCAAGAAGGCGCGAGGTTCCACAACACACAGCTTGATTGTAGCCGCTTTGGTTCCATGCTAGCATGTCATGATCTTCATCCCTTGAATCTTTATCTTGCAGTGAGCCGGAACGGCAAAACAACACTTTCTTTGGTAGGCGCTTTGGGGCATATATTACATATGTTCAAATGCCGTTTGCCCAAGGAATTGTACATAATACATCCCGTACTTCCTTGACATGACGGGTTGTGTCTGATGTTCTGAGGGTTCGGATTCATTACCATTACTCGCTTCGTTATGTCTTCGTTGCAGCCAGCTACATACACCTCGTTGATGAAACTTTTGGGGAAAGCCTAAAGTCCTCAGATCGCAGTGGCCGTCGTACGTTCGTAAGACTGCTTTTACAAATGCTTTGTACATACAGCGCCTTAGCCTCAGCGAAATTTGTTCCTGATGCTTTCAGTGACTTGGTGAATGCCGCCCGCGCTTTCGTTATCTGCATAATGATTTAATTGGTTTCAGTACGATCACGAATTATGCAACTCCCAAGGTACCTGAACCGGTCAACAAGTTCACTTTCTTCATTCTGAAGTTTCAGTGGAGCAAAGGATGATGGGATATTCTGAACTAGGACTTCGAAGACGAGAACGATGTCGTCTGCATATTCCAGATCGACAAGGTTTTCGTCACAGGCTATTTGAGCACCGGGGTTTTGAAGACCTTCCAGCGTTCCTCTCATGATTTCGTCGACCACGAAGTTAAACAGGAATGGGGAGATTGGGCATTTCTGACGGACACCACTTTATGTACGGAAGCTTTTGGAGAGCTCGCCGTATACTCTCACACGTCTGGAAGACTTAGAATGAACTACCGGGGCATTCCTTGGTGGGCAAGCGTATCAAGAAGAACAGACCGGTCAACCGAGTCAAATGCGCCTTGAAAATCCGGGAATACTAGTATTGTGGGTTGCTTATACGTATGGCGTTGTTCTAGCACCTGACGAAGTGTGAAGATCTAGTCAACGCAACGCCAACCAAGCCGGAATCCAGCTTGCTCCTCTCGAGTCAGTGTTTCATGAGCCACTGTAAGGCGACGAAGCACCAGTGACACCAACAGTCTCGTTACGACTGGGGCAAGCTGACCCCCCTGTGGTTGCCACACTCACTACGAGCCCCTTTTTTTGAAAATAAGCACTATCACCGACTCCCCCCAGTTGTCCGGGTCAGTCTCCTTTTCTTAAACACAGACAGACGGATCAGACAATCGGTGAGGAGGTAGGTGGGTAGGAGGCCATCTGGACTAGATGCTCGGTGGCGCTGGGATAACAAGCTTCCGAGGCCGTAGGTGGTTCCACGTTCACCGTCCAGGGTTCTACATCACCTGTGGGCTGCAGATAAGTGTCAACTGGTGGCCATGACACTTGTTGTTCGAAGTATTCGGCCCATTGATCGAGGCCTATATGAGATGCTCACTCCATTCCGATCCTTCATGGTCTTGCTCACAGGTGGTTTCCGGGGGCCGGTCGCACGGATCAACTGCAATAATCTTCGGGCATTCCTGGCTTTCTGGGCCTCTTCCATTTCGTTGGCTTTCTATGTCCACCATACTTTACGGTCGGTCTGCAGGCTCCTTTTGACTTTACGTCTGATAATTCGCCGCATCAAGTTATGTTCGGCACCGGCTGGGATATTTCTCCGAGATTTAAGCAGTGCAACCTTTCGGTCTGATATCTAGTGCTTAAGTGAGCCTGGTGATGCCGTGCCACAGGCAAAATTCCTAGCGCTGTGCGAAAAGGTGGCAATTTCGTCCCAGTATGAGTTCGCACCTAATGGTGGAGAGACTCTAGAAGACGATTCTGGTAAGTTCGTCTAACATCCGGATCTGCCACTCTTCCAGTTGCCAAGCGATTTTCCCACACCTTACGCTGCCCCGAAAAGCGAGGGGGAAAGTGACTCCGGACGAGTGCGTGGTCGGACTCAACAAATGTGTTCCAAAACGACCAGAAATCAGTCACTGATGCACGCCATCGGTAACTGATGGAAATGTGATCGATTTGAGTATGTGGTCAGCATGCCGTTGTATGACACCATGTGGCCAGACGACTTCAGCTATTTCGGAAGTTAGTACGGCATAAAAACAGCCTGCGGTCAGCACACAGCGGAAGCAGTCTTTCACCATTGTCCATACGTACCGAGTCCAGTCTATGTTGTTGAGCCTCAGAAGCGCTAAGCCTGCCTACTTGCGCAATCACATCTCCGGCAACCACAACGATATCTGAGCTTTTAGCTCGCCGCAAGAGTATTCAGGGCGTCCTAAAACTTGTATTTGATGGTGTCAGATCTACAGTCAGTTGGGGCGTAGGCAGACACGACAAACAGGCATCGATGAACTTCACGCTTGTGGTACTCCTTCACAAACGTTGCCAGACGAACTGTGCAGAGGCGAGTATCAACGGGTATCCAGTTAAGCAAGGATCCTTCCGCCCGATGACTTAGGACGATACCAACCCCTGCACATTCTGCCGCAGCGGTATCATTCCCAAGTGTTGGGCCTACAAGGATCGAGTTTTCGAGTTATTGAATGGGAGTGGGGGGAAAGGGGGGGGGGGAGAAAAAGTACGTGAAAGAGAAAGGCGTCAGCAGTATCATGTTTTCGTTTGCCCGACCCGCTGTATGCAGCGAGTCAGGCTACCTGGTCTATGGCATCACGCGACAGCCGATGTGGCAAATGTTTACTTGTATATGTGCGGTTCAAGTTTGTGCGTGGGCTGGGATACTACCAAGGCGCCCACACCCAGACAGGAGGGCGATTAGGATCCTCAACCAAAGCCTTTGGCTTAAAAGCCTAACCGCAAGGCAGCGGTGTTTGGCTGGGATAGCAAGTACATTGCCATTTTTACGTAACACGTCGCCACACATGCTCCAACTCCCAACCTGGAGGACCGGGAAACTGTGTTCGTCAGACCTCTAGCCATTGACCCACCTGGTATGAGAGACCGCGAGTGTCGCGCGGACACCCCCAAGCATAGCTCAATAGGTCGCCGAGGTATACAAACCGCCACATCACAGTAAAGTCCAGTCTCTTTGTGACGGTGGCTAATCGATGTCAGTGGCGTTCGTTCTGTTAGTTACATTCCAGGTCCCCTCAGTGTAGGCTCGTCGAAATTCTGGTGGTAAGCCAGCACCCGGTCCCTTTATCATCCGCTCTTCGTAAAAAGAACGTTCGGCTGTAACACCCTTTCGGTGCCTAACTGCCGTGCCACCCGAGGGAAGAACGAGGGCTGGGATATTGCCAGGTTGCCCGAGCTTAAACATGATTAAATAAACGTACGGTTGCTTGGAACTTTTCGACAGCCCACGACCGGTTCCGTCCTTTATGGGGCTCATGAGATAGGCGCAGCCTTCGAGTTCCCGTTCCGTTTTACCTCACCACAGATTGAACAGATTCCGACAACTACTCTGATTTGCGCACAAATTTGATTTTGACGGGTGACTCGACTGAATGCTTCCCAATCTCTCGTTTATGATGGTCCGCTTCAAACGAATTTGCTGCACCAGACTGCCTCATATTTCAGTTGGTACGATATTGGAGCGGACCAAGCGGACAAGCTGACGACTTCCACTTATAGTCATGATTGAATGCAGTCTGTTTGGTGTGGCCACATGAACTAGATTTGGATTTGAGAAATGTTGATAATGCTGAGAGAGAAATGAGAGAAATGAGAAGTGCTGATAAACCCTCCAGAGAATTCTCGTGGCGGGCTCCAGTGACTGGCTTCAGGAACAGGTTCTTTGCATTCGTGGCTCATTTGTTAGCTCTGGGCTGCGGTTACGTCTTCCGTTAGGATGCGCGGAGATTCTTTTGGCCTCTCAGCAATGCATAAGCTTCTGTCACCTGGTGGATTCTGAGATCAAGCAGAATAGCCATTGGGTGGATTTACCAGGCTCAACTACCTTGGCTGTCATTTCAGAGGATATGATGTTAGCCTTTACTATGGATGTTCCGTTTCCTTGTTATTTAACTGATTTAATCCCATTATCCTGACTGTCAGTGTCCGCTCTCTTTAGGTGCTTCCAGATATATTTCCACTCGGTGCATTGATGATCATTTGTTTGTTTGCTGAGTTACGAATTCGTTCCTCAATAGCAACTCCATGCATTCGTGTTGACTGTGGAGTTCGAGTCCTTGCCTCTGGAGACTCCGTAGATAGAGACTACTTTTTAGTTATCGTTCAGCTGTAGCACCCTTTCGGTGCATAACTGCCATGCCACTAGAAGGAAACACGGGGACTGGGATACCACCAGGCTGTCCAAGCCAAGGCAGGGGAAGCCGGCATGCAGAGGTCGGGTTTGACCTCTCGGTATGCATCTCGGTAATGGAGACCATCCCACACAACTAAGGAGAATGGGTGATAGTGCCCGTTTTCGAAGAAGGGGTCCGAAGTGAATGCGGTAATCACAGGGAGATTAGACTGACTCCAGTGGTGGCCCGTGAAACACTGACTAGAGAGCAGCAAGCGGGATTCCCACCCGAAACGGTGACCAAAGATTGACATTCTGTTGGGTACTAGACGATATACAAGGGACCCATAGTTTTACTATTCGTGGATCTCTAAGGTTTATTCAACTCAGTCGACAGGTCTATTCTTAACACTTGCTCATTAAGTAATGGCCCGGGATTTTGTGAATGTAATAAGTTCTTTGCATTCTCAGACTTCTAAAGACATCTAGAGTATACAGAAAGCTCTCCAAAAGATTCCGTACATAAAGTGATGTCCGTTAATGGTGCCCAATAGTTCTATTCCATTTCATTTCGTGCTCGGCGAGATAATGAGACGAACGCTGGAATGTCTTCAAAACCCTTGTGTTCAACTGGCTTCTGAGGCAAGCCTTGTCGATATGGAAAATGCAGGCTACGTCGTTTTCATCTTCGAAGAGGGAAAGAAGGCACAAGTATTTTTCGATGAACCGACCAGAGTCATCCCAACCTTCGGCATGCGCTTTGCATCCACAAAGTGCAAGGTCATGCTTCTGGCCATCTATCCACTCGCCACTTGAATCCAAGACAAGGCATTCGAAGTTATACAGCACTTTGTGTACCTTGGAAGTTGTATTTGTTCCGATTGTGTTTTGTGACATATTGGGTAAATATACGAATCTTCAAGGCTCGGGCTGTGTTTGTTAATTCGAGACACCCATGGCGTCAAAGCGGTACATCCCAGAATCTCGAGGAACATGTGTATCAGCCTGCAGTATGGGTTGTTCTGTTATGTAGTTTGAGATGTGGGCTCTGCTAGCAGCGGAACTGATACGCTTTCAGGTCTTCTGTAGCCGTTATCTGAGTTACAGCTCGTTTAGCCTGATCTCCGCAGGTTCGTAACGAGATAATTACAGTAGGGACCTCAATCGAAGAATGTGTTCTGCTACAGAAGCTGCGGTGGTCTTGTCGTCTATTGCGCATGCCGAATTATTTTCTTTTTTTTGGTACCCAATTCGTAGTGGCACAAGCGGAGACGTGGTCAACCTTTGATGTGACAGCAGGGTTTGAAAGAGATCACGAACGGTCTTAGTACGGTCGGTGGGCCTCGCCCTCCAAAATGGGGTCCGCGTGATCCCCACGGTGCCTAATTAGAGACGCTGCAAAACGTGGGTGTCAGTCTAGAAGATTTCCCCTGATGCCCTGTTCACCTATTACCTATTATTTCTGGACACTGCAGTACAGTGGGGTGTTCTTTTCTAGGGGACTTTTTTATTCTCAAGATAAGCATAGATCGGTATGTCTGTCATTTCCGTTCCTCACATATTCATTCGTCTTCCTCTCTCTCTTTCGTCTGCTCAGAGCTGTGGATAGGAATATCCTCCGCATTTTAAGACGACGTCGAGATGAATGCAGGGCGTGGTATAACTTCGAAGAAGAGGACGTTCAGCGGTTTTGCAAGGATATTATCGTGGACCATGAGGAGGCTGCGGTCAATTTCTTTATCAAATGTGAGTTTCTGTTCCACTTCATTTCGCCCTGTCAAGTTTAACCCACTTGTTTGTTTGATCCACTGTACACAGTCTTCATATCTCATACACCGATTTTCTACCGCTCACTCACTGTCGATGGCGTCCTACTGACATCTAACTGTATATGCATGACGCAACTCAAATATTAGCACACGTTTCAACTGGTTTCTAGAGGAGTAACACCTTTGTTCGATCAACTCGTCGCCACTGGTCTTTGTCTTCTACTCTTCCTGTTGCTTCCTGCCTCCTGCAGCAGCGATACCTGTGAAGGAGAACGGAGACAGACTTGTCGATCGATTGTTTTCCACGTGGTAGTCCGAGTTCATCTTTGTACCCCGTGATCAGCTTTGAACTGCCATCGATTTGTTTATTAGCGTTATCTGCAGTCGCTATGAAAATTTAGTCAATGATCTTGCCAAATTGTTAGAATGGACTTCCAAACGAACTCAGCTTGTTGCACACTTAGTCGACGCTCAGGTGGATGTTTTTCCTTCTAGATAGCCGTCTCCGTCATCCACAAATTTCTTCCATAGTGAACTGGCATCCTGTTACTAAAAGTGAAATGTTCGCCCTGACAATTATCGTTGCGGTGAACATTGGTTACTCCGTTCTGGCATGGCTTTTGTCAGTGACGTTTGTTTAGTGTACGTCAAAGAACTAATTATCGTTCACCTGTAGCACCCTTTCGGTGCCTAACTGTCACGCGAGATGGCTCAAGTGGTTAGAGCGCGAATTTACTGACCGAAAGGTCCGTGGTTCGAACCCGATCTCTGCCTCTGGACTTCCTCTGTCTAGGCTTGGGTAACCTGGCAGTATCCCAGCCCTCGTGCTTCCCTCGTTTGGCATGGCAGCTAGGCACCGAAAGGGTGTTACAGCTGAACAGTTAGTTAGTCACGCCACCGGAAGGAAGCACGAGGGCTGGGATACTACAGGTTGCCCAATCCTATACAGGGGAAGTCGAGATGCAGAGGGTGGGTTCGAACCACCAGCCTTCCGGTCAGTAAATACGCTCTCTAACCACTGAACCATCTAGCCCCCACCTAGATTCTCTGGTTGACGTACCCGGTATGTCTCAGCCAGGTGTGACGGTTATATTCCATCACTTTGATGCCCCAAGTAGCCTAAGCACTCGTCTTTAGAAAGAAAAATCTGGAGTTCGATTCTAAATCAACGGTGCTATTTTTTGCGGATAAGACCGTCATAGTGAAAACCCATGTTACCATCGACGAGGCTGACAGCAACTTCAAGTGTCTCCAAGTTTCCATAAACCACCGAGGCTTCTAGATATGAGAGGGCTGTGAGGAGCCTGATCAGCAGAGTATTGGCTCAGGTTGTTTCAAAAAGGATGGACTCCACAGCCTTGGGTAGAATGACAGTAATAGAAATGGGATGGTAGTTAGTGGGCTTTTGAGAACGAGAAGGGTATGTGAATTTTCTCCCGAAATGATGGGAAAGTACCTAAAAACGGAAAAGTTCCAGAACGTCCTTCACATAGGTACGTGGATATCGCAATGGCCAGTTGATTGAAAGTTGTCGAGATCTGACAGGGAACCGCGAGCATTCCTCGTGGTGATTAAAAGCGATGGGTAGATTGTTTTGAGCTGCAAGAGAACTGTAACCAAAAAGTTTTACGCAAACTCCTGCCTACTCATTTCGAAGGATTTGAAATTGTAATCAGAATCGAATATGAGAGGGAAAGAGAAGGTTTTCGCTTCTGTCAGACTCCAAAGTGATTGCATTTTATTCGGATCGTTTGGTTGTTGATCTGGCCTGTGATCAATTAACATACCTCTGGTTCTTCCGATTACAGCCCGATCGCATAATCGTTCAGCTGTAACACCCTTTCGGTGCCAAGCTGCCATGCCACCCGAAGGAAGCACGAGGGCTGGGATACTGCCAGGTTGCCCAAGCCTAGACAGGGAAAGTCGAGAGGCACAGATTGGGTTCGAACCACGGACCTTCCGGTCATCATTAAATTCTCACTCTAACCAATAAGCTATCTCGCCCCCGGATAGCATAATCACTGGATTATACACGGAAACGTAGTCAACAGTTTTTCCTTAACTGCACGAAGACACATTCAATCAACTCATTCGGAAGATTCTTGTTTCCTTAGATTCACACTGTCATAAAGAACCTTCGTGACTTTGCAAGTTCTGTGGAATGGTCTGAAAAAGTACAGTCCGATGAACAGATTTTAAAAAATCACCATTCCAGTCGTCCGGGAAATACTACGAAAGTGGGGTCTGTTTCACATTTAAAAACATACCATTCCAGCTGGTAAGGTAGGCAGACGACGAACCCAGGGAGAATGCATGGCCAATGCATTGTCGATCTAGGATTTGAGCAGTGTCAACGGTGTTGTGAGGGAAACAAGTTGAGTTGGAGAGTCGGATATATATATAAAAACGTGATATACTGGCCTTCGGGATCTGTATGATTAAAATCGGCTTATCAATCCGATTCGCGGACGTTAAACTCTTCGAGAACGCGGAGTTTTGCAAACAACATTTTGACGTGCCAGAAGAATCAAGGCAGATGCACCAGTGCTGTTCAGCGATCGATAAACAACGAAACTGTATGAGGACTCTTCCCTTGAACCTGGAATAATGAATCAGCAAATAGTTCGGTAACGGGCTGGCTGGGATCACGAGCCCCGGGGATTCGGGTTTCGGATGAGTCGCAACCCCAGGTACGAATGTTGCACTTGTACACTGAGAAATTCGGAGAAAGAGGAGCAGGGACGTCAATTTGGGAATGATGGGACCATACGAAGCTTCGATAAGCTGGACTTGGGCGACCACTTTAGGCAGCAGCCAAACTGTGAAGCCCACAGTAACGAGGAAGCCTATGAAGAGCCGTGCGTTGTACTTTCCTGCAAATCTTCCAGTTGTGGCATTTATATATTAGGAAGTCGACGGTGCATGTTCCAGGCCCCAACGTGAAGCACCGAGAGACCATTTAGTCAACCCTCTATCCATTGACCAATCTGTGTCTTAGCTTATTCATCCATGTAGTTACACAAACCGTCACATCAAGACGGTGCCCAGTTTCTTTGCGACGTGGTTTGCCTCATCAGACCGTCTCTCACGGTTTGCGGGAGTGTAGTGACTTCATATTATGGAAATCATGACTCAACTGGACTTCTGATGAAGCGATATAGCGGCATTAATCTATCAGCTATTCTTGGAATAACCACGTTATCGTCTCAAAACTGTCCACTTACCTTATTGACCCACCTGGTTCTCAAGTTTCTCTAACGAGGCTGCACGTTTTCAATAATCCATTCATCAAGCGAGAAATGCATACTATCTTCGCACTGACATAACAGCTGTCCATCTGCACGACAATTCTTCCGTATTTGACCCAACATTCTTTTATTGCATGTCTGATGCAGTACACCAAAAAGAGTCTTGTCGCCGATGACCATTCTAGCACTCCAGTACACTGCACCGCTTGCGCACATTTCATTTATCAGATACTGAGCGAATAAATAGGCCATTGTAATCGTTCTTTCCACATCTTGATTGTACGAACAACCTCGTCCTTCGCTTGTTGACAGCAAATATTTTCGTGCCAAAAAAATTACACACAGTGAGATAGATGTGGCTCATTCTTGGAGTATTTTCTCCAGCCCTTGCAACTGCCCGGAATGTAGTTGTTGATGGTATAAACTCTGAGTATCCCCTTCTATGCTATCCCTCCACGTTTGTGTGGTTGATCCCACGCACCAAAACCCGCCTGTTTTTTAGTGAGCCTTGTTATTCCGAAATCTATTACCCTTCTTCCGGCCACTAGTTTTTGGACTTTTGTTTCATTAATGTCTATCAGACCTTTTCGCAATGCTTACTTATGCGCTCCCTTTAAACGTCCCCCTCAGTGTGCGGCACTCGTAAGCGTCAGGCCACCCATCCCTTCAAAGCAGCACCAACATCAAGCCTGGTCGCTTCATTGGCATATAGGTTTCTATCCTCAAGCCACGTCTAGACAAACAAATTACAGAAGTATATGTATGATTGAGCTCCTTTTGACCAGTGACAGAACTGGTACTGGTATATTCAAACTGTTTTTTTTAGTTCAAGACAATGGTTCGTAAGGTTTGCGAGAGTTCACCAACATATCTCGCACCACCTCTAATACGACCTGATTCGTCCGGCACTTTCGAGTACGGTTTACAATTAACCTCTTATTTCAAACCTGGAGCATACCTCTCTGTTTTCCCCTGCGGCTTCGTCAGCCAAGTCGTAGAAATTTCGAATCTATGTGGTTGATGCTTTTCGATTTTGCAGTAAGAATCTAGCCATCTTGTTTGGTGGCGTCCATTATCAATCTTGTTGAAACGAAGAACTTCATGTCAGCTTGATTTCACAAACACCCGTTTGTTTTCACAAAAACCAACTGATTCGTGGTCTGTTTAGGAGGCCACTCAGTGGCTCCACATGTTTCTATAGCACGGATTGAGGAGTTGTATCCTTGACTACTCATGCTGTGGGAGAGTCAGTCATCGGTGTGAGCAACTTCTGTTCCTAATGCGTTCGTGCATTTTGTGGCCTTTGAATATGACCTTTCTCTACCTCATCTCAATCGTTTATTTCACAGATGGCGAACTTTCATGGAACACGGATGTTTCGCATGCGTTCATGAAGCAAAAGCATCGAATGCTATGGGAGCGGCGACATGGTCCTGTGGGTACTGGACAGCGGTCTGCAGTTGATGTCGCACGCGCGGTCGAGTCTGCCGACAAGACGGTGGAGCAAGAAGACAGTATGCTCGCCACGCTGCGTCGTATTACTAGTCGAGCAGGATTACCAAAAGAACTAAGGCCCTAGTCTGCATGAAGTTCCTGTACGTGGTTAGTTAGTTAGTTTTGTTGTTCGAATTCCGATGCGTGAAACACCGGGAAGAGTTATTGGCCTTCGGTTTGATTAGGATATCTATATACGTACACGAAGAACATCGGTTTCTATTTCTCCGAGTGTCCAGTACCTGTCGGTATTTGTTGTCCTCGTACCAAGTGATTGCAGTGGTCATCAAAGCCAGTTCTCCAGTAGTTTGGCCTGATTGGGACCTCTTAGTAGTGCATACTCCATTGCCGCATGTTTGATATTGGCCATAGTCGTTACCAATGTTGTTGACCTCTATCTATCAACCGTTGCTCTCGTCACGGCAACGGATTCAACGCGAATTAAGGAAAAAATCCTCCAGCGTTAAACACGGATTACCATTGTTTCTACCCACCTAACAAATACCGTAAGAGGAGCAATACTTTACTACCATTTTGTCCCGAGTTCGGGTAAATCGGAATACATTGTCATACATTGTTTGTAAAAGTTTGTGTTCCGAATAGACCACATAATGTTTTGAGCTACTGGATGACGTGCCTTCCTGAAAGTAATGCAATTCAGCTTAGTGTCCTCGTGCAAACAAGCGCTTTTGGATAATCCCGTCTGGTTTCTCCTGTCGTTTTTATAAACCAAACGACCAACTGTAGAACTAGGACATGGTTATTCATAAAGAACAGTCGGCCAGCCCGCTTTGGTATAACCAGGTGGTGTAGTAGGATCAATTACTTGACGACTTAGCCATGATAATGTATTAAAATGTAAACCGGAGATAACTCCTACAAAACTATGGAAAGTTACATACAATTATGTGTAAACTATAATAATGATAACGTCAAATTCAGGTGGTACTTTTGTTTACGGTGTTTCCCAACGTCATCAGCTGAATGTCCTGGAACATCACAAGCGGGAGGTTCATTCCCATAATCATTCCCCATCATCTGAGGTTGTAAATTGATGTCTGACCTCACCTACTTCCAGTCTGTTGTTAAAGTGGAGACTACTCCTACCTGGCATCCTCCAAACGACATGAAGCTGGTGACATCATATGGAGGAAGTTACGCCCAGCTTATAAGGACTACATTGTATCAGGGTACGACCGCATTAGTCTCGTGAGTAATTTAGCGCATAATTGGCTGTCTCAGAAAGTACATTCGATGCCAATCTGTTGCTCATAATGTTTCCTCCATGCACTGTACCTTGTCCAATGTTCACCACTGCACCCCATCTCCCTGATACGTCTTCATTCGGACGAGTTGGTTTACGCGCGCTTAAGACGCTACGGACCGCATTTCCATAATTAATCTCACCTACTTGCAAGTAGTATTGAATAAGTGACGAAAATTCTCCGTCCAATAAAAGCACCGTGCCCTGCAATGTTCCTGTACTCACATATCTCTTCATCCTCTCTTTCCATACAGGCATTTCATACATGGCGCCTAACGGACCCCTTGTAGTCGATCTTCAGCTTGTGTATGTGTGGCTTTCCCAGCTCACTTCTTCCCTTGTTCTTCGAATTGTCTAGGTTTACCAAACTATCTTCACGCATTGATCATCTGAACTCTCAAAACTGCCATTATCAAATGACGCGTTGAAATCTCCGACTTTGTCACTGCACCCATGGGTATTCCGATTCCCCCTTTTGCTAGCTCGAAATCAGTGCAATCACTCAACTCACAGGCGGTGTATTTTCTGCCGCTTTTAGTGGTCTATCGCTCGTTCCAATGACAATCGTTCTGACATTACACATTTAGTTAGCCGAACTTGCTTGGGTAGCCTCGACCACTTGGCAAATATTGTAGTTTAACCACGTGTCGTTTGCCGAATGAACGCCCTGTGAACGCTAAATTTGAAGGCTAACTACTGTGAGAATTGGGTGAAGAAGCACAAGAGCCACAAAACGTTTTCCGCTGGCGTTGTCGAGACTTCCTCGTAAAAAACACTCTTGATAAAAGCTACCCAACTGTGCAGTACTCATTCTTTCTCCAGCAGAATAGCGCGTAATGCCCGATGACCCTAGTTCATTTTACTGGCGCATGCTGTCTGTCCTAATCATTTTCCAGAGCATCGCATTTGCGTACCGTTTATTTTCGAGATCCGAATGAAAGGGTGGTCGCTCTTTTTGTGCGTTTAAGGGGGTTACTCTCTCTCTCAAATATTTGGCAACCACTGGGTTAAAAATGGGCTTAGCGAGCCAGAGAGAAAGAGCATGGTGGCGGTTCCACGGAGCTATCGGAGCGAGTTACTCAGTAGAGTACTCTGACCCGAAGAGAGTGGGGGTCGGGTACTGAAGAAAACTGTCCCTTTTCTCTACGTTTCCAGTACTGTATTCCGCATGCCAGAAGACTGTCTGCTCCGCAGAGCTCTTTTTGCCCAGCCCTGTGCTGAGTGGAAGCGACGGAGAGGTGGACAGTGTATGACCTGGCAACGAAGTACGCAGACTTTAACCAGTAAACATAGTCGGGTTGGCCATTGCCGCCTCCCTGGATGGGGACCCACTTCACCGATGGTTAATAACATTGGCAGAAATGGCCCAGTCACGCAGTCAATAGCGCTCGTGCATCAGAGCTATCGCCTCCAATGCATAGCTACCCAGTTCCAGAACTAAGCTGATGTGCCATCGCCTGCAACGCCTGGCTGTATGTCCCACACTCTCCCGTTTTCCGGTGATCGAAACTAGCAGCTGGAACCAGTGTGCCTATGGTACACGGTTCATAGCTGATAAACTGAAATTGAACCTAGAAGATTCACCTACTCTATGTGACCAGACTGATAAGATGAAATAACATCCAAGAATTTCGCCCAAACAACTTGTATCAAAAAGGGAACTGGATGAATCGTTTATTAGTTTACATGTTTAACGCTCCAATGTACGGCTTGTCAACTTCACGGCAAGTAACTAGAATGAAAAGAGAATCTAACGACGGAACATACTACTAGGCTGCAATTCAGTAGGGTTTTTCGTTAACATCATCTTGGTTTGTGAGTAGGTGTATTTCGAGAGTCTAATGAAGTCGGATTTTGTCTGTGTGCCTCTCAGGACAAAACGACCGCACATCCTGAATGAATCTGGAGGCATGACAGTCTACTCCTGTTATGAATTCATGTAGGCACCAAATCTAACTTGCGAACCATTGAGACGGTGTAATTACTAATGCCTCTAAGCTACTGTTGGGAATAAGAACAGGTTTCATGCCGAACGTCTCCATCACTTTTCTATACGACAAATTTCACCGCTAGATGTGGCTTTACCGTGTCAACCTTGTATCACAGTTTTTGGTAATCTATTTATTCCACTCAAACGCTTATGTCTATTCCGTTAGAAAACCTTATATATCGACAGACACTATGGAGATCCATCTTTAGGGATCAAAATAATGGTGATCGCAATCGCTTGATTTTCGACTACGGTACAAGTCGTGAGTCCCTATCACATTCTGGACACCAGTTGGGTACCAGACCATCGGAATCTCCAGCTCGGTTCGTAGTTTTGAAACAGACAGGCCACATGTAATTCGAGGCCGCGATATAACGGCACCATCGAAGGCGAGATACACAAGCTTATCGTGACTGGTTAGCTCACGGCTTATCGAGAGGTCATTCACCCAGTGCAGGCGCTTGTCACATGGCTAAATTGAACCAATGCTCTTCAAGGAGGGAAGCAGAATGTGATCAGTCAGCGTAAAAGAACATTATGCGTTCAGTCCTCGTTAGGGTCTATCACGAGGATGCTATGTAATATTCCGTTTCGCCGGTTTCAGTGTTAACCACAGCGCCATGTGGCCACTGACCACACTGGGACACGGTGCGAATATGATTTGAACTGGATTTCCGTTTGCGCCCATCAGATGGGTTATTCAACTCCCTACTCCTCACCTTTTACACTCTCCATCAAATCTCTGGGTATTGGGGGTTTTTCAGGAAGAAGAGAGGTGTGTTCACAGACGGAGAAACAGTCATTGTTCCCGGTGCGACTTCTCATGGTCTGTGAAATCAGCTGCCTCATATCAAAGTCGGTTTGCCCAATGCGACGTTTAACTCAGCGGTTTGTGCATCACTGTTGAACGCCGGTCGCCTGGAGATGACAACTAGTTGCGAAAAGCAATTATCGAGGTGTTTCGGAAGAGTTTCGACGAGTGTACGTGACCTGGCATGTTGAATGTGACTAGCCTAGACATCATCGGCGAGCTTTGATGCAATGAGAACATGAGGGAAACTATATCACAATCCTTACTTAAGGCTGCTTGAAATCTGTCCCGAAATTCGTTAGCTCATTTTTCGTGATCTAGTGGTGATGGAGCAGACGTAAAGTTCACAAGGTCAACGTCATTTTCCCGGGAAACTCCAAAGGTGGGTCTTGTTAAGTCGTGGTCTTTTTGTAGTGAGGGGGGACAGGTTTCCTTGTGTGTCCGCGAGGGATTATCTACTTTTAGGGGCGCTTTACACTGGTCACCTTTCCAGAGGTATTCCATCGAAAGCTACTGGTCAATGGTGTTCGAGTATCTCATCCCTGTCAGCAGTTCTCCCATCAGCCAATAACCTCGAGATAGCTCAGTGGTTAGTGCACAGACCTACTGGCCGGAGGGTCCTGGCTGGGAGCCTATTCTAGCTTTTCGATCGTTCTTTTCTAGGCTTGAATAAGCTTCTAGTGTCTCAAGCCACCTTTCATTTGCACCCCAAAAGCTGAATCATGAGGGGAAATATAAGTTCACATATTTCAACCGATTTAGTCGGAAGATATGAAAATCAGGATAAAAACAAAGGCTCATTGCATCAGCAGAGCTTTATCCCTGTTCGGACCATGATCTTCACAACGATCTACCTGAATGGACTTCACCTCGTTTTCTAGTGGTCTAGAAAATTTGCCTTTTCTCAAGTTCTCAGGTAGCTGCACTCGAAGGTCGTAGGCACCAAGTGTACTGTCTCGTTAAGTAATCAGCCGTTGAAAAATCTGGATTGCTGAATAAGGTAAGGTAGCAGATTACGGGAGCTTTTTCATTTGTCTCCAGGTCATAATCCCTGATGAAAACTCTCCACTTCGGGCAAATCAAATCACAATCTATTGCGAAGGTCACAGTAACTGGTTTCCCACTGATCTTGTGGGATAATCAACATATGGAAACATCTATAAGATATTAGACGCAGTTTAACGCTGTTGATACCGATCAATGGGTTGCTGTGCGTCAGGGGGGGGAGATAGACCGTTTGATCGCAAACTTAAATTTAATCGCACTTTTTCTCATGTTACCCTGTGCCTTTCTGTTGACAAGGAACTGTATCTTTACCTTATCCCATGCATCACGTCACAGCAAGCGCTCTCGAAATCGCTGTCTCACTAACCTTATTCAATCACTGCATTCGCTGAGTTCGCGGTTACCTAGTCCCGACAAAGATGATGCGAATGGGTGTTCGAATGCGCTTGTCTGCCATAATATGCCAGAAACCGGTTCCGATGATTGCTTACTGATAAAGATGTACAGTTCATCCAAGCGTCCATCTGTGCTCTGAAAATGTGATCATATGCATCTGAATCGCAACAGGTGCTGTGGAGTTTTGTCCGTGAAGCGAATTGAGATTACGGAAGCGTGTTGGCGAAAGTTTTCGTGCTCTACTCTTCTAGAAGATGAACCTAGACCTTTTAATTTGGCCGTCTGTGTCTTGAGGCGTTCTTTATAAATGGATTTAATGATTTCGCCAGAATGAGCAGTCGGGAATCAGCCCTTCTGAGAGGATGTTTCCATAGTTTGAGATTCCGAAATTGTGATGCTTTTGTAAATGCTTGGATCCGTGATCCACGGCTTACCCACCAGTTCTACAAAGTGTAGCGGCGCGCGGTGTATCGCCGAGTCACGTCCTCCGCCAGTCCAGCTGAAGATCAGAGGGTAACGATCAACTGAAAACCCAAAAATTGAGGCAGTTTACGTTGGCTGACTCGCGATTTCTGTTCCCCTAAGACTGTTGACCTGTGTATTTGTGAATTATTGACCCAGCCGTTTTCTAGGCTGACGCTGTTGTGCTACTCTTGAAAGTGAGTAGATATGAACATCACCGAAATGGAAGTCCGTAATGTTATCTTTTGGACTACACGGGAACAAAACACCCTGTTGCAGGTAGATGAGTTTCAAGTGGTAACCTTTCCGAAAAGTGCTGAAAGGAGAAAACCTGTGTGAGCTTTTGTTCTCGTTGCTCTTACTGCATGATCATGAGCTATAAACACATTCAAGGACATCAGCTGGGATGTCAGTAATTTTCTGTCCTCACAGTCCCCTTATTGTTTGCGCGCACATCGATTTGTTTCTGAACAGCTATCATAGTAGGTTCAGTGCTGTTCGGCAGCTGAGGGAACACAACAGCCCATAGCTACTCACAAACATAGCAATAAACAAACAAATATGAACGGGAAGGCCGACATCAAGGATTTTGTGCCGGGTTGGAGAGGACAGAACTTATTTCTCACATTCCTACTTGAATAGGTGAGTGAACAACTGAATGAGAAGACAAGCCAATCAGATGCGATCGTCGATCGGATCAATACAACCAGTTTGAAATACAATAGGACGATAGCCGAGGGCGCCTATTCCGTTACCTATTGTAACACTAGTTTTGTTAATAACCTAGAAGAAGCATGGAATTTATCGGTCATAGTCCTACAGCATGTTATCTAACATCAGCGCGACGAGAGCCGGTAGTTTCCAAACTACCCTGTGCAACCACTCTGCCAAAACTGGCCAAAGCACCTTCATTCACGTGCCCCTCACCATATCCGCACAAGCGTACGCTGACCACCGTAGGTTTTCGTCCGGCCACCTATTATTCCTCTGCAAAAGCCAATCCTCGTTACCCACTTTCACACTCGCAAGTGGATAGTTCCACACCGGAAACTCAACTCAGTGAGTTATGCGGTGCGCATTATTCAAAGCCAGGATGTTAGCAGAAATGCACTGTACACACGATACACACCAAGAGACTGGTTTGCTAACTACCAACGCTTGCTGCAGTCCAATGACCGGGGTCAGAAGGATTCCGAATGTCTTCGGTACGATTCCGAACGTCTGATGGATGAGACAAACGAGCGTACAAAGCACAACCAGAACGAATCGAGCCGGCAACTAGGTGACCGGCTTTCAGACATCGCATTTTGGCAAAACGAGCTCACCGATGAATTGGACAAGATGGTGAAAGAAATCACTGATCTAATTCGTGCCAAACGCGTGGCAGAAAAGTTGTTAGCTGAAGTGGAAAATCAGCTACACATTGCACAAGAATGCCTCTATCAGAGAGAAAAGCGACAATGTGTAGACTTAGTGCACGATGATGTGGAGAAGGCGTTGTTGGCTGTGAGTCGATATCCTAGTTTCTTAATCATTTTTTTAAACTAATTTATTACAGAAAGTCAAACAACTAGTACTATTAGACTACTGTAGTCAAACTAAAGACCTTCAAACGAGGCGATGTTTGTCACATTGACCAAACCAATTAATCATATCGAACGGCGTTCTAATCAGAAAAAGCCGGAAGATTAAAACTCAGTTTTGAACAATTTTTCCGTACTGATGAGTACGAGCCTGTTGGATCCCCACTGCTAAGATCGCGTATACTGTCGAGAAGTAACAATAGTCGACTGAGAACAATAGAAATGTGACGCGACCTACAACTAGGCTAGAATGTAAACCAGTGTTTATGAATACCAAATCAATGCGAACACGAACTGTGAAAATCCATCATCTTAACTTATGGACATGTTTCGTGTGTTGGTACTGAGTAGAATGCCAACACCATCCTGATGGGAGAGTAGCAGGTGAAATTGTTAACGCACTTCTGAAAAAATAAAATTCGGTCTAGGGGTTTAGTACCGACAAGGTACTCATCATCATCATCATCATCGACAGCATGACATCAGTGTTCAACACCGATGCTTCACTGCCGTACAACCATGGTTTATTTGAAAGCCTTATTGTAAAGAAAAGAATAAAGGTGGATGGGGAAGGTACTGCCCGGCTTCGACCAAAGATCCGGCTCGCAACGCCGCAATGGACACTTCTCTTTCGGCTTTGCCTCTCTGATTCGTTCACTCACAGTTAGACATTTTCAAATGACCTAGATTCTAGGATTGCTCGTAAGTATCGGTTTGCTAAAAGTATCTGCTTTCATTGATTTGTTATATCAAAGGTAATTGGAAACGTTCCAATGAGACTAAGTGGAAGCAAGAAATCGCTTTCAGCAGCCTCCTGAGGACAGCGAGCTACAGTCCGTCCCTCATGGGGTCTTTTTATTTAAGGTGATGGCAAAAATCACGCCTGCTCAATTAAAGATCAACATAAAACTGTGAAGGTGTTAGCTGTCAGATATCTGTTACTCAGACTTGGGGTTGCGAATTCATGTCTGGTGTGATTCAATATCAACAATCCTCAAATGATATCGAAAAGCTGTTTATCAACTGCTGAACACATCTGAAACAGCTTTGTATGTTGAATTTAATAATTCAGTGCTCTACTATCGATAGATCATCAGTTTTTTCATCACGATGCTCCGATTCTGTTTATTGAATGAAAAACCACCACGCTTAAAAAGTCACCTTCTAACTGTCGTATGATAGAGTTCAGTTGTCATGGTTGCAGAGAGTAACTGATGCCGACAGTTATTCACGGATTGCACATCATTCCATCTTCCGGTGTTAAATTCGTCGGCAGTAATCAAGTGAACAATAAGAGAGTGCCATGGATACCATCGAACGCTCAGTACAGGCTTTAGTCCATTATTTAGTATTATACTGGGGGGTCTCCAGTCTGTGGGGTTGACCATCTTAAAATGAAAAACAAATTTCTATTCTGGCTCTGTCACGATTAGGTAACTGCCACATGACTTTTAGTTTGTGCAAAGTTGAATAGGGGACGGGTCGCAGGTCATCTGAGGGGGGTCTTCGTGCTACATGTAAGCGGATAAACGCAATTACCGATAAAAAACTGGCGCTGGTGTTTTGGCTCTTGTTTACACCTTGGCATTTAGCTGCATCAATATATACGGGCAGAACTGAGCGACATTTAAAATTAGTTTACAGTGACTAGAAGAATATCGCCAGTTTACAGAACTAATGTGATTTGTTCTTCCTCTCAGAAAAGTCGAGTTATGCAATCTTGCAAATCAAATTGGTGTTAAACGGAGACTCAACTGAATGTCGACCCAATCTGTTGCTTTGAATAACATTCAGTTGAACGAAAAAAAACTGTTCAGCTGTAGCACCCTTTCGGTGCCTAACTGCCACGCCACCAGAAGGAGGCGTTGCCTCATGTTTTTGCGAGAACGATAGTGAAGACATTGAGGAGTTTTCAGCTCTTCGCGCAATTCACTTTTCCCGCAGAGGTTACTCGGAAGGCAAACCAGTCTCGCTCCAGTTTAGTAGAGGTCGGACTAAGGTACATTTGTGATGTACGGAAAAAATAATTGTGGATTTCCGATAACATTCAGTCCAACTGAACTTTTGGTGCACAGCGTAGCCTAATGCCATCGGTGCTCGTGAAGGTCAACAGTCTCAAGTAGCCCGATTTGTCTCAAACCCTAAACTTACAAGTAATTGAAATAACTGGGCGGAGTTGTTAAAAACTGAGAGCAAATGTTTGGCCCATATCCTATCCATTGTCACTGGTAAAATGCCTTTCAAACATTGTAACGCAAGGATGGTTATCGGGCGTCAGTTTCTGTCAATAGGTCAGCATTTACCATAGAAATACCTTCATGTTCTGTCCCCAAATGCATGCCACAGTGACATCAATAACCTGTTTACGATCAATGGCTTTGAAAATAAGTGTTAATATTCGTGCTTAGAGGAACCTCTAGAAAACAACTTGAAAACTTCAGTTTTCATGAAGGAAACTTTGTTGAAGGAGGGTTTTAACCCACCGATAACAATCATTGTTGTCATTACAGGATAAAAGTTCACAGGTAAGTTTATATTCTTGTGAAATTCAAGGTTAGCATATCATAAAAATCCTAGTCAAGTGGCCGCGGAAATCCGAAAATGACCATTTACGGGGCCGTTTTTCAAACAGGGTACCCTTTTTGAGAGGTCAATCATCTGAAGACCCGGAGTCGCCCTTCTAGTCAAACACAGTGTACTTTTGTATATGTAATGCACTACTCATAAGGTTGCTGAAAATTCTTCGACAGCCCACGACCGGTTTCGCCCTTCTTGGGGCTCATCGGGTAGGCACAGTCCCCAAGTTTCCGTCAACCTTATGTTCTACTTGAACCCAAATTGGACTGTTTTTCGAGAAATACACTAATTTGCAAATCAATTTGGTTTTGCGAGAGACACCTGGAACCCAGCTAAATCTTCCGTTTTTGATGTTTCCAGGCAACTGAATGTGTTGCACCATTAAAAACGGGGGATTCAGCTGGGTTCCAGGTGAGTTTCTCGCAAAACCAAATTGATTTGCAAATTAGTGTATTTCCCTTCCTCCTTCGGAGAGTTACCGCGGTGTTTTTGGAAGAAGACCTTTAAAGAGGTCGCCTAATAGATCCACTGCAACGAAAATATCGACCAATGAAATTATAACCGATAGATATATTACGATGCTAATATCATGCTGGTTTTCACCAATCAGTGTTGACTAGACCATCTACTGTCTGATTCAGGGCGGCCAGGCTGAAACATAGTGCATCTGGCATCTGTTTGTGGATATCAGCGCCGAAACGAGTTCTTTTAAGATCACATAGGACCTGTCGAATAATGTTCGATCGATTTTATTTGTGGAAATATCTTGGGGAACGAAATTTGGTGAATATAGCAGGGAAGACGATCAATGCTGCATTATATTATTGAAGAGGTCAATCTTTTGGACGTTAACTCTCTTCATTATCTGTCACTGTGTTTATGTCAAGTTGTTTGAGTCCCAGGAGAACACGCTGCACGCTATGTCATCGTCATTCACCCGTCCAAAGTTATGCGCTACCCCTTTCCGGAAGGTTTTTCAATCTTTGCGTCTTGCCCAAACTAAGATGGTCAGGACACTCTGCCAATACTCAGGCTTTTGCCAAGTACGTATCTGACACAGCACATCGAATTCCTTAGGTGGATTGGTCAGGTGCCTCGTGCTGACTAGGTGAACGGTAATGTGGCGCTTGTGTTAGCCCGCCATCTTTCTAAAACAGCATTAAGGTCTTTTAAAGACTAGTCGGGTGGTTAACATCCTGCTTTGTTATGAAAGCTCATGATGAGTGTGACTGTCTCTGATCTGTTTGCTAGTTGATTGATTTGCCGTCATCCTGATGCAATCTGGGTGTCCAATTTTAACATAGTTTTGTCTTCGGATGACAGTGAAGAGGTAGACGGGGAATTTTGCGTGAAACATGTTACTTATTGCGCAAAATAATAGAAATGATAGGTCTGACTGGCAAACGTCCTCAGTAAATGGTTCGAGATGGTGTCGCTTTTGCGAACACTTTGGAATGGTAATTAATCAACTTACGTCAAATTTGCCGAATGCATACATTTCACGACATCTGAGACAGTGAGGTGTCGTTTTGAAGTCTCGGAAAAGCTTTTTCTAGGTAAGTGGACAGAAGACAAGACTACTTTCGATTCAGTTACAAAATAGCTTACTTTCTGAACAAGCCAGGGAGACCACCACCGACCTGTAGCAACAAAGTCCCCCAACAATTGAAGGTGAACCCATTTTTTAAACCGTACTTTCCCTTTCTCCCGAAATAAACGCTATGCATTCATCATTCACTGGTGAAACAGCAATTTGGATGTTCTATTTTTGTATGTGACACTGAGCCTATTGACTTCACCGGGAAGTTCACGAGACCTTGGTATTACAAACTCAAACGAGTTGCACAATTAAGTTGCTTAGTGCACAAAGAAGTGGATCAGTTTTAAGGCCACAAAACTCTGCTCAGATTCTCTTCCGGTACTGGCCACAATAGCCGGCGCTCTGCAGTGCTCTGAAAGCCGGTTGTTTTCAAAAGTAGCGCACCAACAAGTATCGCCATAGTAACATCTGGTTGAAATGTTAATTCTTTTGTAAGCCCCTTACCTTGACGACCGGATCAAACAATTCAAAGTTCCGATCTTCGCAGCAGTCATCTGCATTGCAAGAGCTAAGAAAGCTGATTACTCTTTGCAATGAATATTGAGAAGAGAACAATGAAACTCTCATCAAAATTTAACGGTTTAAGATAAGGCTTTTCGAATGTTGAGAAGAGAACAATGAAACTCTCAGCAAAATTTAACGGTTTAAGATAAGGCTTTTCTTATCTTTGGTGAATAATTTGTTGATTTTTTCATAGGCTAATTTCGTGAGTTAGATGTGGTAAGTACTCCGTACTTCGCTACCTACAATAGTACAATTTGATTCGAGGGAAACCCTGATGTGGAAATATTCCCGGGTTGATTGTATCATGCTACCAAGCGGCAACAAGTAATCTGCTAAGAAAGGAAAAAATCCTACTGTCAGGTTCCGTCCAGACTACCTGGCCAGATATTGAAGCTACAGGCTCCTCCGAACTTGACTGTTTGGACTGCACTCAGCGCAACTTACTGTTTTCATATCAATTTGCGGTGTTGTGGGTTAGTGAACTACTTATGACAACGCTGGATAGTAGCATGAGGAGATTTTGAGGGTTCACTCAAGATTTCATTCCTCAGCTGAAAACAGTCTATGTTGACGAACAGAATGACGGTGCTCAGATGTTGCTCCTTTGTTGATCATAAGCCGTTTGTAGTTCGCAAACCTATGAGTAATTTCGACCTGGCAGCCAGTTCGGCCACGAGTAACTGAGTAAGCTCACCTCATACTATCAATAAACCGTAAACTTCTCAAATGGAGGAAACCTAATAAACCATATGAACCCCCATTTGAGGGACCTGCCTTTGGAGAAGCAGTCAAATGTTACTAGGTGATGCTGAGTACTCGGATGGGAGATGATCGGCGCGACCTCCTGTGGAATGGTTCGTTACTTACACCGCTGATGAATTCTTTATGGCCGAATGGCATAGTATCTCTACTAACTGGCAGGCCACTGGATATTTGCGGGTGCCTACTACTGATGATTCCCCACAAGAATGAAAAAGCCGCCTTTTGGCTTTTTAGCATAGACTGACTTCACCTACAGGACACAAATTCAACTGAAATTGCAAAATTTCTTCATATTACCGACAAAATACAAGCTCAAACGCTGTCAACATAATTTCATACTCATACTGTGTGGTATCGCCGGCCTAGTAGAACGATGGTCACACGGACTCGTAGATCTTTCATCCTTGTCACATTCCGCTCTATGACATTTTGTAGAAAATACCCCATGTTCGTTGGCGACACTGACTGATTTGGGGGAGGCAGTGATGCGCGAAAAAAGCAGCGCAACTTCTGGTGACAGATAAATTATTCAGCTAATTTCCCTACTGCATATCCAGACACCCATACCCACAAATAACTGACTCAAAACCCATGCACACGTTAGTTTGGACTGAAACTTTTGACAAACGCTAATCTTCACGTTCATTTCTGTTTTACCATCAGCTGGGGACGCATATAACAAGCCGTCATTCGACACTTACACCGGACGTGTTGAACCAACGCTTTGAGAGAGACAGAGAACCGCCCATTCAGTTTGATGGATTTTGCATTTTACCTTAATTTTGGTTCAGAACACAGTACATAACCTTGATAGGGCCCTTTGTCTATATCGATAGAGAATGTTTGTTTGTCATTCTCCGTGTAGGTCAAAACAGACGCTAATCTAGATTCCTTTTGTTGAGACTAGACTTTTGAGCAGGACTGATCGCGTATAGATTATGTCTGGCGAAATCAGTTCTTTTAATCCAGATGACAACCCGCTGCGGTTATACCACATGTGGTTCAGTTCTTTCTCATATTTTTGCGGAAAACAACAATTTCTAGGAGCTGAATTCTGCAGCAATCTTTTTAACTAGACATCAGAATGGGAGGGACAATATTTCTCAGTCTGGTAGAACCCAATAGGATGCAGGAGTGTCTGAAGACAGGAACGTCTGTTTGGTTGCATAAATTTTGGCCATCTTCTAGAAATATCTTCATCTGTGTTGCAAAGGCTCTGTTGCCATAAAGCAAACAGCCAAGGGAATTCATATCCTCATCGTATTCCGGACATTCGAGTTCACAGACACCCGGCCACCGAGGTTTCCTTCACAAAGGCAGCGTCGCGATCATTCTACAGAAAGGTCGAAACAAATAAATTTCTTTTTATTTGGTTGGATGTTTCCCCACACTCAGTGTGGAAAGTGATTCAAACATCCTTGAACATTTAGATCTCTACCAATTCCATGGACTCCAATTCCAAGGTCATCTGGAAGTGTATTTTGTAGCCACGTAGATAATGGAATAAAGGATAACAGTAACTAGTGGGACGCACTCATTTTCAAATTAGATTGACGTTCATGACTAAATCAGCTAAATCCTTTCGCTTATAGTATTCAGCAATCGTATAACTAGTACTACAATATAACAGTAATTGTCTACTTCGGCCTGGCCTTAACTCAGAGGACATCCGCTTTTATAATTTCTGTATCTATCTGTATAACTATTTGTAGGGGCGAAATTATTCTTCCTATTCTCACGCCCGATCATGATAAGTTCACAGCAACTGAATGAATACATTCTTCTCGGTTACTAACGTTTAATTATTTCTCACACGAGTTAACATGAGACCGTTTTCCTCATTATTATTCCTACATTCAGATGAAATAAAAATCCAGAGATGGTGGGTGTTGATCAGGTGGCTGTTGATCTGTTCGCTGAGCTTGGCAATTGCTTGCAAACTTCGTCACCATACGAGGAGACATCATCAGTATGCAGTGCAGTGCCCACGCAACCTCCGCACTGATGATGTCTCCTCGTATGGTGACGAAACGTTTGCAAGTCAGTTGTCAAGCTCGGCGAACGGATCAACAGCCACCTGATCAACAGCCAATAAACTCACCCGAGCTACCAATATTTCGACACATTACCACCCTCTATTTAGCTCCGACATATATTTCACAGAATACCAATCATCCGCTTTCTGCCAGTTTTTGATACGACCCATTGTTGCGGCGAAGCAAAATGTCTGATCCTAAATGTCAATGGGTTGATATGTCCGGGGTTCTGTGGCCAACGATTTCCGGTCAGTTAAAGCCCAACATAGGTTCTTGCACTGGCTGTGAAAGTTCAGTGAGGTTTAGAAACTGAAGGCAGAATTGAGGGCACACTTACCAGATTGGTCCAGCACGGTGCATCCCATTTACAAGAGGCGGCTTCATGTACAACAAAAACACATCTCTGAAGCACTCGAAAAGAGGAGGGGCACTTTTTACTGGAGCAATAGACTGGACCTTGTTCACTCAGTCTAAATACATGACTTATGGCGAAATCGATGGATGTTTTTCTTGGACAGGATTGTTTTTCCTTTGGGTAGTTTGCTATTGGCCTTGTCCCTTCAGGGTTTCTGACTTACGGAGACAATTAGGCCTGAGGAAGCATGAACTTACTAACTCGAAGGTTCGTGGTTTGCCAACTCAGGCATCCCATCTGTTCCTGTCTGGGTTTGGGCACCCTGGCAGTACCGCAGCCCACCTACAAATAATCTACGGTAGTGAAGCACCAGTGTTCTCAGCAGTTGTTGCTATCATTGATGATGATGAATATCCGATTATGCCCGCTGGGTTGCCGGTCGGTTCAGTAGGCAAGCTCATATGATTTCACTTTCATCTGAGCATCGAGTTGTTAAAGGCATTACTTGGCCAGTGCCACATCAGGCCTACCAGAGGCTTTCCTGTAGAGAGCACTGGTACCATAAACAAGTATATAACGCTATCACCAAACTATCCCAGTGTGTCACCTCAACTTTCCAACTACCCACACGCTTCACTGACAACGTTTGAGTGGCTTTACCCCTGGAACCAATTGATCTAATCCACTTGAGTTCATTTCACAACGAGTAACACTAAATACTACGACAGTCTTTCGGTTCCCTTCGGTTAATTTCAGTTCATCTTGGTCCATGACATCCTCAGACAATTCATTATCATCTTACTTGAGAAAAGTGGTGAAGCCTCATCAAGTGCTGTTTACTAAATGAACACTCTGCTAATGATAATCCACTCCAAAGATTTTGTCGATACCATTATCATCCCACTGCCTGCATAGCACTGAGGGTATCCGAATGGTAATTCCAAAGTTATACTTTGGAATCACTGCTTGATGCACTGTTGGCCTTTAGCTGATTGTTACTCACTGTCAGGTTGTTTAGCTTCCATAGAATTTTTTGGTGACCAGGCCCAGCTGAAATGAATTTGTAGTTTTTTTCAGCTTTTTTCTAGTTGCCCCTGGCCACCGAATGACGTGACATCGGTCGATACTGCTCAATTATTCACGCCGTGACCTGAAATATCATCACTAATACAGCTTGGTTTTGGGTGCAACTCAGGACCCAGCAAAACTGAGTCCCATACAAACGGTCTTTTAAATCAGTGGTCGTTGCCGAGACAGACCTATAGCATTTGTGTTCAGTAAACAGTTAAATTACTGTTGAGTACTTTGGGCGAGGAAAAAATCCATAAGATAACTTGCCCGTATAGACTCATCATGGCTAAGGTTTTCTGTGTAACGGGTGTTTTCCGCAGAGGAGATTCAGCGGTCGAACAACTGGAATAAGAGAAATTAATCCATCAAAGATGTAGCCTGACCCCGAACAACTCAGTCGCACGAGCGCCTCCGTCATTTTCAGGATTTTTTGGGTGGATGTTGATGGGTCGAGCAAGCGATCCTGTCGTAATCCGCCTCGGGATGCTTCTCCCAGAGCTGCACGCCCGCCGACTGTTTCTTACATCTGCGGGATTTCAGTTGGCATTAAACTAATTCCAACCAATATACGTAATACACTACTCATAAAGTTGCTGAAAATTCTTCGACAGCCCACGACCGGTTTCGCCCTTCTTGGGGCTTATCAGGTAGGCGCAGTCCCCGAGTTTCCGTCAACCTTATGTTCTACTTGAACCCAAATTGGACTGTTTTCGAGAAATACACTCATTTGCAAATCAATTTGGTTTTTGCGAGAGACTCACCTGGAACCCAGCTGAATCTCCCGTTTGTGATGTTTTTAGGCAACTGAATGTGCTGCACCAGACCGCCTCATGTTCCAGTTGTTCCAACCAACTGTTGTTTATTGATACCTTGAGCTAAAATGGGGTGTATTTCTCGTGGTTGGCTTGGCTGAACAGCTGGGCGCTTCAACGCCCATTCTTTCTGTTCGTCTGTTGCTTGCAGCCTAGAACTATGACGACTGTGAGTGTAAAGGGCAAGTGTACAGGCAGCACAAACAAAAGCTGAAGATAGCCATCCCAGAGAGCGAACGTCGCACTGATGTTTTTCAAAATATATCGTGCTACTTGTCTGTCAAATAGTAGCCACAAGTAAAATAAGCTATAATGCATTCGGACGGCTCCCAAGGTCCAATAGTCGTGGTCGTGGGAATAACGGGAAGGCAGCAGAGTACTCTTCCCTTCAAACACTCCTTCAGTAATGATATTCTCCAAAATGCATCCGAAATTTCCGTTCTCGCGTTTCTAAGATTCACTGCTGAGGTCATCCCGAAACACCATCTTTAGTTGATCCGAGCTGTATTTTCACCAGCAACTTTGGTGATCTTCATAGCAAGTCATCCGGCGTCCATGTTGTGTATCGCCCATCCATGTAAATAATAAAAGTAATCCTTCAGCTGTTACACCATTTTTATGCCTAGCTATCGTGCCACTCGAAGAGAGCACGAGCTCTTAAATGCTGCCCGACATGAGAAGCAGATAAAGGTCGAAACGCTGATGCGCTTTTTTAGTATGTGAACGAATGATGGTTTGTCTAATGTTAGCATAAAGGTCGGACCAAATTCGGTTTGCTTGATGTCGATAACACTCCAGGTATGTGGGGCCTTGAAACAACACTCGATTGCCTTACCCCTCACCATAAAATGGTAACAGAGAAAAGACTATCCCATAGATGGGGATGGATGTCATGGAAAGCACTGAATTTTCGTATAAGTATTATACGTGTGGCACATTCCGGCAAATGCTTCGTCGATGGGTTTTCGGAAGATAAGTATCTTATCTTTATAAAAATTAGTCAAGTCGTTCGAGGCCTCTTTCTATATTGCCACAAGAATGCATGGTTTCATGTGTGTGACTTTCAAAGTGCCTGGAGTCCTAATCACATGATCACTACTTTCGAATCATCTATGAATGTCGTACTAAAGAAGATCTAGCCGGATGTCTGCGTCTACTGTTATTGTTTTTGTCACGTGTATCAACAGGATGTTTCTGAGACAACAGCACCCTTAATGAATACCGCATTGGGGGGCGCGGCGCACCTTATTTTTCTCGCAGTAATTCTTCACTCCTCAGGCGCCAACGGATCGCGTAACTTCAGACAACACAACGTGGAGTTAGACGTACTGAAGCAATTACTTCCTACATACAAATGTATAACTATTCCTGATTTGTTCGGTTCTTGTCGGTTTTCAATAGTACAGCTTTCAAACTACTAGTTTACAGCAGTAGCAATGGGCAGCTACATTTGGCTGTGAATTAAACGCAGTCGAACTGTTTGATTGACCTTTCTTGTCAAATTGGGACAGTGTATATTCTTTAATCGGAAGTAACAAGGCCATAGGGGGCCTAATCAAGTTATTTCTGGTCCGCAAATACGAACTGATTCCTCACGCCTACTTTGTACAGCAGTGGTCCGTCCCATGGCTTACTAACTTCTTGAAATCACTGTGTGTATGAGGGCTTTTATAAAGCGGTTACCTGTACTTGTTTCATGCAGCTTGTGGCAAATGAGTGCAGGTCAGATTCAGTGATGCCTAGTCACATTGTGTAGACGGTACAATTTAAAACAGTGAACATCCTAAAGGATGATCGTCAAAGTTTGATGTTGCAGAAGATGCTACATAAGGGGTTATTTCTTGTTGCCGTAGGGGGTTTTCACCTACTCGAATTCCTATATCATATCTACTTAGATTTTTTGACATCATCTTCCTCCGAGAAGAGACGTCACTTGTTGTGGGTTTATATGTTGGGGGACTATTGCATTCATTCAACATCCTTCCCCTATGCACGATAATGGCTGGGGCGCTACACACAATGGTAACTTATTGTTTTAAAGACTGAAATATGTCTTGCGCAGTTTATTTAGCATGGTTTACGGTGATTCTGATTTATGATATTTCCAGACTTCGTCATCTTTTGCTCCATAAAGTCTATTTGTTTTCGGTCGTTGGATCAAATTGGGTGAATCCGTCATGTCCATTGCTACGAGTTTTAAGGCGCCCGGAGTAATTTGGCGTGGTATAGCGATGACCCTCAATCAGTTTAGAGGTACCCGTGACGAAAACCAGCGCGTTGGCTGCCTGAGCAAGCCCTCTAGCAGGGGCTCGAAATGTCAGAGCATCGGAGTAAAGACGCCTCTTTTAACAAGGTAGTAGTGACAGTCTATGGACGGCTCATGGCACGCCTGCCCGAGTCGCTCTGTTTCTCCAATATGCTGACAAGTTCCTTAAGTGCGCAGGTTTTCATTCCTCATAAGAAACTGCTGCTCATGGATCAAAGAGACAGTCACCAGCACATTGCGATTGTCTTTTGATACTGCTGGATGTGTTGGTCTGGGATGAGGCGATGGATGTATCTGATGGTACTTACGTCTACCAGTGAAAATGGTGGTAGTTTGAGCGTATTGTCTGTATCTGTGTCACCAGCGCTTACACGAAAATTCGAACCACTTCTGTGAGTAGACTAATTTGCTGCACTGTATCAAACCATGGGGCTTGCCCAAAAGCATAAGTGTATTCATACGTTTAATTTCCTTATAGGTGATGGCTGTTCGCACCCCAGCAAGTGATGTCTAAATTACTGGCTGCGAGATGAGGAATTCAAACAACGCACTAAGGGTTTCAGGTGACATGATTTATGGGGTACGCTTAATTGCTGCCAGTTATTTTCTGCAGCGTATCACATCAAACAACCGTTCATCCGTCACTAATGTTTACGCAATTCACTGATTAATTTGCAAATGCCTATCAGCCAATGCTGCTGATTGTTGTCATCTATCATGTTTTATTTGAAGAATGCCGGATGTTATAGACCACTCTAACTTTCTACTGGTGGCAAGAATCTCAACAACGTTCAAAGAGCGAAAACGATTTGAATTCACACACTTGTGGCTCACGATTGAAGTTGATGACACCTGAGTGTCCAAGAAATATAGAAATACATACGTGTATATACACACTGTTGTACGCTCCCTCTTAAACGCCTAAAGAGGAGGCATCTAGTAGACCGTTTTAAAGCTATTACGTTGTTTTGTCAACCTATTTTGGACACAAAATTTTATCTCCTACCCATAATACGCCTCCCATTCAAGGATAAAGAACAAGCTAGCTAGTTTGTGATTCATTTAACCCAATAATAGCCAGCAAATATTCATATCACTTAAGCGGTATTCGCCGCTACGTCCAGCCATTTATTCGGTTCGTATCGTAATTTGCTTCCTGAACTAATGTTTTTACACCTGCAAACAAGATATATTATTGTCTTGAAGGATATTTTCTGCTAATTTCTCAAGAACAAATGGACGCAACCCGAGGCGGCAACCTACCGAAGGGATGCAAGTTCCTTTAAGAGCTCGTGAAAGTGTACCTCAGTAGCCATTGCCTAGTGTATCATTCCCACCGAAGAATGACCAGCCACCCCCCAAGAAATTCCGAATATCATCGTCCACCAGGGTTTTCTGTTTTTTTTTGTAGAAAGCTGATAATCTGTACCGTGCAAGTCGGATACTTAGACGCTGCCAGTATTTGACCCCCTGTGGAGGCTATATGAAGAGCCCACCAGGCACGGTGTTCATGGGGTAAAAATAGGACACCAGACACAATAATCTTGGAACTTAGAAATTCAGGCTGAATAATTCTAACTAACAGCACTGCACAAAATGTACAGATCCTTGATACAGGACAATTTCACCCAACACTGAACTGTACTGGCTTCTACTGGTTTGCTTGTCCTAGTTTCAGTGTCCGAAAGTGTAAATTATTGGACGGACTAATGTACTTAGATTTCGGAACATATAGAGAAACTAGGTACTTGATTAATAAACCGGATCTGACTTGTCGGCCTCGTTGTTTTTGGAAAAAAAATCAGCATGAATTTCAAACCTATGCTAGACCTGACCATGTGCGAGAACGTTGCTTACCTGTTCACTGTCCCTACAGTTATCGTGGCTGTTTCATTACCTGCACAGAAAATAGCTATGTGTTATTATTCCGGTCTTGCCAAAAATGGATTGCCTAAGGTCATTTCTTTCTGCCCATGTGTAGTGGAAATTTGTCCTTGTGAGGATACCCACGGTGAAACGATGGGTTGTAAATGTGTCCCGAAGCTGAATGTTTCGCCCCTCACAGAGTTCTTACCTGCCGTGCCACATAGAGTATGTGAACATTCTTGTGTCCTGAATTGCACGCTTATGACGTCATCTCGCAAATGAAGTTAACCTCCTTTGAAAAGCCGAGAAGCACGTACAGTCGTTTCAACCTGGTTGGGGACTACGAGCAGTGCAACCCTCATGAATGTTTGGAGAAATTCCAAGCAGCGACCTTCCGGTCGGTGTTCAGAAGTTATACCTAGCGACTGATCAACAGTGTAAATCCCCTACACTTAAATAAGGTCTGTAGCCGGTCGTCCTCCAATCACGCATTTCAGTTTGCGCCTTCTGTTGCTAATGCGTTCACTGAGTAAAAATTTAATGGATGAAAGGTCCACCGGACTTATAGAAGTTTCATCTTTCTGAACATCTGCTCACTGCTGCGCTCCGCTTTACAGCAGCGCAGTAATAATGCTATCCGGACTAGTGATGAAACGTTCACAATTGCATTAACTGGCTCAATCAATAAATCAACGACAAGACTACTTGTAGTTTATGAGTAGCGTGTGGTGAATAAAAATGATTTCACTTGAGGCGTTCTTCGGTGGGGATGCGATGTCGGATGATACGTCACCGAATTTCCTTATTCCTACCGGCACAGCCTCAAGTATGAGGTTGCCGTTAGCATATTGTTCGAACCCAGAATTCATTTTCTTATAGTGATGAGTGCTCAGATGCAGACAACTCAGATTTCCATCCCAAGAAACTGATTTCAAATGACTATTACCTCGAGAAATATCAAACCTTGTCACTTTAACATTTTGACCCTCTAAGTAAGGGACGTCTAAGTTTAACGCCAATGTGTACTTGGTGCTAACTGTGCCTCCAAATTTGCAATCCATTCACCGTGAGGGATTGAATCAAACTAGACACAAACAGTCTGTAAAAACCGGATATGTCTAGCGTCTGAGGTGCAGAATGAAGTTATGGCCAGACGAGATTGTAGGACTGAAATGATCGGAATTGCAGATTGAGGTCTCTGATTTTGTAAACTAGACTTGCCTACCAACGTAAAGAAAGGTTAATGGGGTGCTAAATTGAAGTAAATCACTCTTTTCATGGGCGTAACGATGTAACCGTATGATTTTGTTAAGTCTACACTTTTTGACTGGTGTGAATGTTACTCAAGGGAGAGAAACTTACACAGTTATTGCTTGTTCAGGTGCTTGACAGTTTAACAATACTTTGATACGAAGGAATGCAAATGCTTTGTAAAACATATCAATAAAATATGCCGAAGTTGAGTTTACGGTGTGTATTAATTTCAAAGCCCACAGGTTCAGGCTCGGCTAACTGGTTCGGTAATTTAAAATAGGCCCGATAGGTGACCAGAAAGGTGGGATTTTCCAAATAATATCCCCTCTTAACAAGTAATGCCTACTGTGTTTAGTTTGTTCTGTACAACCTAAGTCTACCTTTTTTCATGCAACTGGCTTAGGTGCCCATCTCCTAAAATGTCTCTCGATCTTGCTCGATATATTATGCTACTGGAGGTCGTCTTGTGCTTTTTACGTCATGCACGCTGTCAAACTTTGTCACATGTTCAGATTCAGCGTTCCCGTCCTATCCAGATTTAGTCCTCCTTGCAATGTGCAGGGTGGGCGTTTGACAGCATGACATCATTAGCAACAGTTTTCTTACTTGATAAAGGGATCGCAAACTGAAGGAGACTGCAAGAAATCCTGCTGATGCTGTCCTTTGTAAAATAATTTTCACCTGTCAATAGTGTACGTTCAGTGTGTATGTATGTGTAAGTTCAATAGTGTATGACGGATGTTGGTAGCGTGCTGTTGGACAGCTCCCTACTGTGCTCGCAACAACAAAAAAAACTAGATTGATATACGGTGACCTTAAGCGTACTATTGCACACGATCGTGAAGTTCTCTGTCTTACACACCAGCCCAATGAACACAAGACAGCATTTGTGATGCTCGATCGGTTAAATGACCCTTCAACGTTCCAATATGCAAAGATGTTTCTATGGGATGTCAGTGTTAATGAAGATATTGCCGAAGTTGATATAAAAGGCACTTCTCACCAACCTTAGCTGTACGAATCTCACACACTCTATAAAACCGATGCTACGACAATGGAATGAACACGCGCAGAACAGGTATCGATGGTTCAATGGCCGACCGAAGACCAGGCCGTGTTACACTTACACATACAGCTAACCAATGGTCCGAGAGCTAGACTACCCTCTGAACAAATGCATTATGGGTATTGGGCGAGGAATATATGTTTCTTCAACTGAATGCAGTCCCATCGTTCAAACAAGCGCGATCCAGACCACTGAATACACTTTACCCGTGCGTATTAGGGAAGACAAGCGGTTACCTCGCGTTCCATTTCCTTATCAAAACGTCGGCGTCATACCTAATCTCCCTTGTAGTATGCACGCTATGGAAGCATCAGGGGACAGCGATTCTCCGAATGTAAAGGTTCTTGACAATTTCTGTGGATGGAAAACAGCCATAAAGTTCATGATCTGAAGCCCAGTAAGCAGGGTTGTACATCACCAATACTTACATATAAATAAACGAAAACGGCAAACAATGTATACTGTAACCTATGTGGTCAGCCATCTCACTAAAGCTTTCTGTTTTCGTTGAATCTAACTGCTGTCTCCGCGCCAGTGCATTAGTATCGGAAAAACACTTGCCAACAAGGAACACAACAGTTTTAATGTGAACAAACGAATGCCAAAGTAACAAGGAACCTCGCGTTATTTAAAGGAAGATTTAACATTGATCCAGGCGGTCTGATGGACATTTGGTGAACACCCATCATCATCATCGGCCGTGCTTCTGTGAAATGCCTGACCATTCATCATCGTCTGTCGTGCTTCTGTGACATGTCCGAACACTCGTCGGCCATTGCTGAATTCAGTAACTCTTTGGAGATCACATCGGAAGGCGTCTTTTCTGGCCCGGATGCTTGACGGCTCCCCTACAACGATTTTGGTGAGGTTTGAGTGTCGCAGTAGGTTTCGGACATTTGGGGACTATTTTCCGGAACCTGACCTTCCTGATAGTTTTTGACTTCAAACTGGACAGCCCCTCTTCGTGTATGCAGGCTTAACTGAATGTGTGACTGGTTGCAAGTAGCCCTTGCAAAAGTGCTCAGTCTAGTTCTCAAGTGAATTCGCAGGATCAACTAACTATCAGCACGTTCAGCTGTGGAGCTTTTCGGTATCTGAGATCTCCCTGTTCAGAAAACAGTGGTTGATGAGGAACATGGTTGTGGTCACTCTAGATCAATGGTCGCTCCTCAGAGCGTTTTGGGCACTGGTTGGTATTTGATTAATACTGCATTCGCGCACATAATCTAATGCTATCATACATTAAGAAAGCTGAACTGCGTCGTACTCTGAAATGTGGTGATCTAAGAAAGGCATTATTCAGTCTCACCAACTTTTCTGACTTCTTATGAGTACTTCTGTGGTTTACTTTACTTCATTACGAAAAACTGTATTGTTACCTGTTTATATCGTCCGGAGTGCGCTGCCTAGCCGTATCCAACTGCTGCGTGAATCCTACTGGGCTTTGTGTACCATCAATGGCAGTAAAGTATCTTGAAAAGCGACAGTTTCTGTCCCCTTATTTCGAGTCCTATTTGCACCTGGCAGTCTAATTTTTGTTTCCCCCTGAATTGCTGCAGCTAATTTTGGCAGAATAGCAATGTGTCTTCTGTGAAAAACAACCAAGACAGGTCACCACTTCAACCACCTTAAACCCGGTGACTTGGATGAAATCCTCCAGTTCACTGACGTTTCCTTTACTCTGTTTTACGGTTCCTCACTCTATTTGTGGTGCACTAATAGCTAGCTATTTTTTTTACATACCCTCATAAGCTTCCTTCGTTCCGACTGGACTTTCTTGCTTTCTTCTACATTGTCACATGTGTCATGCTTGCTTTCTATCACACAGAATCTAGTCATCGGTGAACGAAACTGTGGCAGTTACAACCACTGTAAGACAAGTACGCGGTTCTCAGGGCTGAAAATGATAATGTAGTCAGGATGGGTCGCTTGTAACAAATGTACTCATTTATTGTCAGTTTTGCTACAGGTATTCATGTGTTCTTGATTTAGCCGTACTTACTGTAAGGTCACTGGTAAATGGAATGATGAACAGTCAGTCGTACAGCACTCAAAGTACTCAAAAGTCTATCGTTTTTAATCAAAGTTTGCTTGATAAGGCTTTGCGTTGGATCTGATCGCAATCTTACTACTTACGAATAGTCGGCCAAGTATTTGTGACTTTCTCCTAGTGACTAAAGTGGGTCTGACAGTGATAAGCCGTGGACTTGTTGCTTTCCAGGTAACACTCGCTGGGTTGTTCCTCTTGGAGATCCGGCTAATTTATCAACCCTGACACCTTACATTCGGACTCACTATAACCGAGTCCCTTAGGTTAATGGGAATGCATTTATTGTTTATATGAGAAGCGGGCGCGGGTTACCTATAAGGCCAATCCGTTTAGGTGTCCACAGGGAATGGCTTCATCCGTAATGCAATGACTTCTGTGGCTGCCATTCTGTTCACTACCCGGAGCAATTAGGTCAAAAACGTTTCGTCATCATTAGAGAAGACAACATCATTGCTTGGCTTACTAAGGTTACATCCTTATCTAGCGAGGTGCCGGTGGGCAGACGCTGGTTATATTCTGTTCGTATACTTCTTGTTGCCCCGGGGCACACAACCTTTGGTTGTGATTGGCTAGCTGGTCAGTTTTTTTTTACAGTTTTTTATTAGTTGACGTTTTCCTATTGGTCGACGTCCAGATGATCTCTGACATTGTAATCTGCAACTCGTGCCCAGGTGGTCTTTGTCCTGTCGGTGTTGTGATTGCCAACTGAGTCGGTTCTGTTGGAATTGTCCGTTCAGTCCCTACTAACTTCATATTTCTTAGTTTAAATGCGTCCTCCTTGATCTTTGTGCATGGACAACAGTAGTAACGGATCATTTTTCGAATAAGTGCGTCAATTTCCATCATCCATGTAAATAATTTTCGTCAGTACAGTTAGTTGTTCCTTGTGCTTCCACCAGTTTTATCCTTTGTTCTTACGACCAGTTTCCAGGAAGCCTCGGTTGTTTTTTGAGCGACTAAGATTCTTCTGGCTGCAACAGGCCTGCCAAGAGTTTATATATATATATATATATATAAGGTCAATCTCGGCATTTGTTTTAGACCAGCACTGGTTTTCTATGTTTAAATTCGCTTGACTAGGCTAACTGGGTTAAACAGACTTCGAACGTAATGCACTACCCATAAGGTTGCTGAAACATCTTTGACAGCCCACGACCGGTTTTGCCCTTCTTGGGGCTCTTGGAAACACCATAAACGAGAGATCCAGCTGGGTTCCAGGCTCCCGCAAAACCAAATTTGTTTGCAAATGAGTGTATTTCGCTAGAATTCTCAGGTCTCCCTTGAATCAACTGAGCTCTTTGTAAAGCTTGGTAGGTGGACAGTTTCGTGGGCTTTTTTCAGGAACAAAAACATCCCCTGTGGAACAAACTCCTAGATACTGGAGACAGACATGAGGTGGGCTCATTTAAGATGAGAAAATCTATGAAAATCTAAGTGGGAATGCTCGTTGTGAACTTACCTGCAGGATAGCCCTCCCCGGGATGCACCTCTCTTCAAAAGATTACTTCCCTCGTCTGTACGACAATAAGTTTTTCAGAAAAACGTTATAAGTAGAACTAAACCTCTCTACAACGAGCACTCCGCTACTAAAATTATGGTGTTCTCACCCAAAAAACTGACTTAAACCTGATTTCTTCAGGGACCATTATCTTAGCTGAAAAACGCACTGGTAAGGATAGACCAGCTGAATATAATCAGAACGGGGCTTGTTCCCGAGTTCATCGAGAAAAAGGATGCTGCGTTGAGCTTTCGTTGTTATATTCACTCGATATTTTGGTGCTCATTTCTGGCACGCGATCTTGTAAACTCTGAAGATACATGCAAAACTTCGCCAAGATCACGAAGTATGGACGTGTTGTTTCAATTTCAACCATAATGACCATATTATACCGGCGTGAAAACAAATTGTTTGACTCTCGGAGTGAGAGTTGGAGGAGAATCACGATACTCAGTCACAGTAACCATCGGATCAAAGTGTACGACGTAAAATAACAATCTACTTGAGTAAGGAATGCGTTTTTGGAGCATCTTTCTACCCTCGGAGATCTCAAAAATCACGTTTTAACGTCCCATAGTTCCGTATTAGATTATGTGAGCAAGCGAACTGACCAGTTTGTTTCCGACTTTCCTAAGCATTAATCACAACCAGTAGTTTTTGATCGCGTCCAACAGTGTAGCCTTTCACGTCTCAAGATTCGAACACTAGTCAACATGGATTTTTAATATTTTACACGTAATTGTTGTTATGGGATAGGTCACTCTTGCCTTCTGTGACGTTTATTTTCTAAGTAGGAACACGAGTAACGCGACAGATGTAGAAGTGCCGCACATATCGCCCAATCTAAAATGTGCCCATTCAAACTTAGTCGTAGAGGAATAACAAACACGAGTCTGTCAAGTAACTCGTTTTCCGACATATTTGCCGCGGGATACTCTTAATTAAGACTTTGCAGGTCTCGCGACTCCTCTTCACAGATCGCACACAGCTTGAAGACTGTTTGTTGACATGCGTATTCAGTAAGTCTCGTAGTGCCGTATTAAAGTATCCAATTGCCTTGTTTCGGACTGGGCTTCGTGCGTGATGATTGCAGTTTACTCTGAAGGCTGACCATAATCTGTAAGTCCACGCAGTCTATGGACTTTTCAGCAACGAGGTTCAGTGAAGCAGACTAGTCGATATAGGTTCAAAACTCCGTACGAACGCTTGACTCACTTCCATACGCACATCAGCTGTTGGCGCTGTGCGCGCGATGCTTAGCGAGCAGTGTATGCATCTTGTTCTGTTCTTGTTTCAATGCAAATCCTACCACCATGTGGCAATGCGTAGGCATAGACTGGCAGGACGTATGCGTCAAGGTTGTCACAAGCCTGGCTCAAGGTCACATTGGTGAAATCGATCGGTAACATGGTATACACAAGTGCACCACTGGTAGGTTGTCCAACGTGCAACGGGCTTTTTTGGTTTGCATACTTTGGCCCGGATGTCATGGTTACATTTTTTTGCTGTTTTTACATTTACGCTTACATTTTTTGCCATTTTTGCGCTTTTAGGAGGTCGAGGCAGTCTTACGTGCCCAAGAAATGCTACGAAATTTGATCGATCGCGCCAATACGCAGCTGGAGTAAGCAAACCGTAGATTTAATTGGATTTTTTAATACAGTCTCCAAATCGTTACCTAATTCATTTTTTCTACGGTTTAAAGGAAAGTTACGGATCCTCCTGGGAAGTACTCCGGGGTGTTGGTTCAAGGCAATCTAGATTACATGACTGGCGGTCTGATTCAGCGAAATGCACTAAGAGTCTGGGACATTCGTAGTCTTTTTGCGGAAAGCAGAAAGGAATTTGGTGAGATTAGGTTGGCAAAACATCCGTCAGTTAAGCTGTGTGATTCGATTTCACGTTCAGGCGTGTCTTTTCGTTCATGCTGCGTTTAGTTGGACTCGGTGTTTCAAAATATGCTAGCTTGTATTCTACTAACTTATCTCAGTCTTAAGGATGCCTGGAAAGTATCACCTACGACTGACTGTAAAAGTCGCACATGGGATGCATTGGTAACGCCTACGGACATCCGCAGTCCTTATTCGAGAGGCTTCCTGAGCGGCGAATTCATTTATCGGTTAACAATCGGAACACCATCATCCTATGGATCATTTCTGCTGCTAAAGAAAGGAACTTCTTTATTGAAGCGTTTAATGAGTTAAAACAAAATACCGTAGATCGTAATCTAGATTTTTAATGCGGGCATCTGGTTTCAAATGTTATAGGCATGTCCCAGTAAATTGGATCCTGTTCTTTATCAACCATCGATTTGAAGTTAAATGTCTAACCTACCAAACTCAACTTCATACCTTTCCCTAGACTCAATCGTGCCGCTCAACATGAGATGGAGGTAGATCTGAAAAACAAATTCACCGCGCAACAACTGGATGAAACCGCGGTTGGAATGAAAAACAGCTCAGCCGGGGTGCACTACTACGAAGGAGTGGAAAATATTGAGCAATGGTGAGTTTTTACCAAAGGGTGTTATCACTGTTGGGCAGTTGAATATTGGTATAAAACGTGTTTACTGGAGATTTTTTAAAGGTGAAATGAATGAGTGCTGTCTTTCGAATTAGGCGATCGCTGACTGCTCAACCGGTGGGCTGGTAAATAAAAACGTTTAGGCTCTTGACCGGGGGAAATCCCTTTCTTGAGACCCTCATGTCCGTGAACGTAAGATAAAGTAGAGTACAACTCTACTAGAAACCTGCGATTCAAATCAAGTTGGTAATAATTTGGTGCATCGAGAGGAGGCTGCTCAGTAAATTTCCGTAAGACCTAAGGTCATATTTTGGACCTTTCTGCGTTCATTTACTATCCAGTAAGTGTACTTTTCTTCGAGGTCGGCCGGTAGTTGGTTTTACATTCAGGGACTGGACAAAGTATCGTTTCATCTGTTGGTGGAAGGACACCTAGAGTTCTGTTTCAACCCGCTACGGGAAACGGGTGCGATAAACCCTTCTCAGAAGCACTCCCCACAAGATGAACTGCTCTAAACGCAGCTGTGACATATCACCACAAACTGTTTATGTTGTCGTCGCCGGACAGAAAGTTGAAACCTTTGAAAGTGTCTCAAAACCAGACGCGGAATTAATGAATCCATCGTAATCAAATTTTACCGAAGACAGAAAACGTCGTATCATTTTTTTCATTTCAGAAGGGTTTGGTAAACAATCGGCAGTTTTTATTTGGACAACGTTTCGCTTTTGATACAAAAGCTTCATCAGGCCAAGTGAACTGGTCCCCAAGTTGGCCAAGTTTTAAGGCAGGCGGAGAACCAATCAGTAAGACCTCTTTAACGTTAGCGCACTAGATCAGTTTTGAGTGTCAATTAACGGCTCTTGTCGGTTAATATGGTGTCCAAAATCTTACGTTGGGGGGAGTTTCAGATTAGTTCCGATCGGGTTTGGTTCCTTTATCTTCCACTTCAATGTGTTTCAATTGATGATGCACCGCGGTTGCAGCTGATAGATTTCGTTGATCTTTGTGGGATTGTGAGTGCTGCGACAATTTAGTTGGGGGAGGGGGTGCTGGGGTGAAGTCAAGTGGAATTCAGATGATGACTACTCCTTACTCTGATGACCGCACACCGACATGTGTCAGCTCGACTGATCCGAAACCGTTCTCCACACGCTTGCCAGTTCCACGCCTTACATTCTGTTAACACTGGGTCGCTTGGCGATTGCTACCGCCTCGGCCATCAGTCTCTGTGTTGTGGGCCGTAGCCCTCGCCCCAAAACCTCAATATTTTCTAAATATATTTTGTGCCCCGTGTCCAGTGCATGTTCTGCAATTGCCGAGTCTTTTAGTAACGCTCGATATTCATCTGCGTTTCTCGGCGGTCTGTTTATTTTCCTCTTAGGCTCTCCGACTCTGGCCGTCTGTCCTTAATTCAGTCGTTACACTTGATTTTGTAAACACACTCCCTAGTTCTGTGTGCCGGGAGGCGATCCTTCAATTGCACCGGTGCAGAGCGTAGAGTGTTCCCCCTCTGGAAACCTACTCTTAGGTTGGCCGTGTTTAGAAATACGAAGGATAAAGTAATACAAAGGATAATCTGTTAGAAAGTTATCACTATCTTCCCAGGACCGCTGATCTATATGATGGTCAAACAGTGGTGTGCAGATTGACAGTGAACGATGTACTCAGTCAGACGTGATAACCATACCCAGGTGTTCTCTGACACCATGCCTCTGATACAATCAACAGTTTTCTTCGAAAAAAGAAACAAACACTTCGGTGTTCAGTTCCAAAACGACTTTGTAAAAACCAAGTTATAAATTCACTAAACGTAGAATGCCTGTTCTAAAGTAAAAAACAAGTCAGTGATAGGTGATAGGTGTCCAGCATGATGATACAAAAATAGCAGAAGGGGTAAATATACCGGTAAGTGGAAATAGCTGATCTACTCCCAAAAGGAAGCTTCGTAAGGTCAGACTCCATCCGGTTAGGAAACAGTAGCATGCACTTTAGGTCGCGTACAATGAGATTACGTGGGGTAGCGATTCGTTCTATGACTTGTTTGCATGTTGACGTGTAAAAACCGCAAACAACGTGAAGGGTGGAGACTATTTACGAGCAATGTGCCCCAAAATGAAGATACCAGGCAGACTGTGGCATTTGTTTTGTTGGAAGTGCGCACTGAAGATGGATTTAGTGCTGTGGCATGCGTAGCCTTTTTGGATTCACAAGTCGTTGTGAATGTTCCCCTATGCGACCGAAACTACCCAAACCGATGTTGCTACAGTGCATCGGGTGAGCGCTTCTGATGGCGTCACGGCTTCCTAAACAAACTAAGACATTCACGCTGTTTGAATACAACCAGGTTTTTGATACGTGAGGACAACAACCGCTGTACATCCATTCTTGATAGTTGGTCCGGTTGACGGCAATCTGGTCATCGAGCTTAGCAAATGGTCTAGAAATGTTTCGTCAGCAATCGAGAGGATATCACTAGTACGCGAATGGAAATGTCACCTGGATTGGTGACGTAGCGTTTGCAAGCCAGCTGTGAAGCTCAGAATGCTGATCAGCAATTGCCTGATCAACCAGCAATGAACTCACTTGAGCAACTAATGTTCCCTTACATACATGTTACGGAACACTGCTAACAGGTCATCATACTTCCCGAAATAAAAAAAGACGAATGGATATTACAACCGGATATTCTTGACGGAATAGACACGCTGTTGATGTTCAGACATAACGGTACAACACATTCGTTTAGAAAACAGTTTACCAAATCGCGGCAGCAGACATAAACATTGCATTCCATAAATTACATCAAAACTATGACTGGCGTTCAATGTCTGAAAAATTGCACCATTCACGGAATTCACTGGCTTGAATGCTTTCTCGAAACCACCTGTTTGTGACTTAATCATGCGCAATACAACGGTAGTACGACAATTATCACGCTATCAACTAAACTCTAATAGTGCTGCTCATTTAAGCGTTTGAAATATGCAGCTCTAAATTCGCAGTCTTAGGAGCTGGCCGACACCGATTCACCAACGAATTTGCGTTCCGCTATCTACAGGACGACGAAGTCGACGGTACTCGTTTGAAGGAATTCTTACCGAATTCAGTTGCTCCTGGGAGGTATTGCATGTGATGTGGTAGTTTATTGCGTGCGGGACAGGCTTTGTTGGTTGTCATCATCAGTTGTGAATGTCGTGGTTGTACGAGGGCTGGGATACTGCCAGGGCGCCCACACCTAGACAGGAGGACGATTAGGGTCCTCAACCAAAGCCTTTGGCTCAAAAGCCTAACCGCAAGGCAGCGGTGTTGGGCTGGAAATGCAAGTACATTACCATTTTTACGGAACACGTCGCCACACATGTTCCAACCCCCAACCTGGAGGGCCAGGAGACTGTGTTCGTCAGACCTCTACCCATGGACCAACCTGGTATGAGAGACTCTGTGAGTGTCGCGGGGATACTCCCCAGTATAGCTCAATGGGTCGCCGAGGTACACAAACCGCCACACCACGGTAAGGTCCAGTCTCTTCGTTGGTTGTGCTCGTCGATGTGTTTCCAGCAATTTAACACTAATAGTACACTGCTATACTACTAAATAATGCAATGTTATACTCATAAAACTAACAATCTATAGCCCGTTTCTTCCGGCTGGTTGAAGTGGTTATCGAGCTTGGTACAAGAATTTCAGACTATTCGAGGAGACGTTGTATCCTCATTGTGACTAATCTAAGTTAAATCCTGTCCCAGAGGCTTCGCTGATACTCACCTAGTGTGTCTTGGTCGTTGTCGTCACAGGCTGACTCAAAATGCTGATCGACCCCACTCATGATTCACCATTCAAACACAAGCCAACTCCGGTCGATTTTCTACGTGGGGCTTTTCAGTTTTTTTTTCAGTGAGCCCCTAATAAACCGTCTTTCGTTCTACGTATGGGAAATAAGAGAATCATCAGTGCACGGTTGTCTTGGTAACTTGATGGTGATGAAGCGTTTCCAATACGATTGCCCAGCTTGGCAAACGTATCAGTAACGCATGGCCGTTTCTCGTTAACGATGAGAATGAGCTGTAGTATGGCCAGCTGCTTGCCTGTTCGACAAATAATCTCCACAAGCTTTTCAAGACGTTCAGCTATAGGAAATTATCGTGTGTCGATCAATAATAATCATTGACCCCGGTTTTCACGGCGGTCCTGTCTTATACTTTCATTCACGGAGTCAGTCAGTCAGTTCCGGAAACCTGGAATCAACACGTACACAACATCGTTAGTCGCAGTCGGGCTGAGCGAGCAGCCAGCAGAAAATTACGAGAGGACATAGGGAACAATCTGGCACAAATCGGCCAGTTCTTGGCCGAACGCTGGGCCGACGTGAATGCCGCGTTAGCACAACGAATTCGCGAGGTGACCGATGCTCGTAACCAAATCCAAGCCAGCTTGGGACATGTGAGTTAATATTGTTGGTTCAAAATGAGTGGTTTAGGTTAGGTTTATAACTTACTGAAAAAGAACCTCAGTATTCGTTTCAGTCAATGAATCTTTTTCTTATGATGGATTGAAGAGTTCATATGTCAGATGTGTTTATGTATTATGGTTTAAACTACCCTCGTTGTTCCATTTTGGATCGGCCGCAAAATCCCATCCAAAACGTGAATATTCATGTGTGAAATTAAGTCGTTTATTCGAGTTTTGAGTCGATTTGCTAAAATGTAATGCAAAAAAGTTTAAAAAAACAAGGTTAAGCCCATGTTGAGAGTGTGATACTCCAACGCACGTTAGAGTAGAGTGAAAATCATACGGATGACCTCAATTCCTCGTTATCACTTCCTTCTCGTCTGATAGAGAGCGAACGCGGTCATATGAGTGAAGGTTTCTCACGTTGAACAAACTAGGTTGTACAGTCAATGAGATGGAATTTCGTACAGACTATGACTCGTGAATCCCAACATGGTTGTGACAGAAAGTGTCGAGAGCAACCACGATTCGAAAAGCTTAATTTGAAGGGTGATGAGAAGGGCAACTGGGGATTTCGCGTAATGCTGAGACTTGATAAGTGACTGTGATGTTTCTCAAGGTAGTTGCCAACTCAAACACACCTGGTCTAATAGTCCTCATTTGTGCACAGGTGGCATAACGGATGCTTTTTCAATGATTCTAGATCATTTCGGTCATTTCATTTTGGGTGTATAATGTTTTGAGCAGCGGAACAAATCGAGAACGTGTTGCTTTAAGTAGACGTGTGTATAGATGTCCATTGAAAATACGAACACCACAGCAACACTCTCTGTTAATAAGAAATTTGGAGGTCCGAGCACATTACACTGGATCTTGGGGACGGTCAAAATCAAAAGGGACAGTATTTAAGATAGAGCACTACTAAATGGTATTACTGAGAGTGCCCTAAACAAAAACTAGAATCTACGAATGAAATTCTATTTCTCTATTAAGATGGCTGAATGTGAGTTCCGCCATCACTAAGTCCTTTCGTCCCTGATAATGCGTCCCCAAATCTTGGATTCCCGGAAACTATCATTCCCACTTCCAAAACGGAGTCTTGGGTGTTCCACGAATCCACTGTTTGACTTGCAAGCCCATCGTGACATAACTGCACTCCACCTGATCGATTGCCCAATATTTCTAGAGTGGACTGTACGTGGAACGGAGTAGTTTTGGGGTGATCAACCTTATTCTGTGGTTGATAAAGGGCAAACATACATTATGATGGACGTATCAGAATAAAATTGGATGCCTTTTTTGGGCTCCAGACAGCTCGTTGGTTAAGGCGCCAGACTACCAAACTCACCAACTCGAATGCTCTTGTTTAGGCTTGGGTAACGTGGCAATATCCCAGGCCTCGTATCGCCTTCCTGTCGACCGGTTACATGTGGTACGCTGTATCCGACTGAGGCACAAAGTGACGTCAGTTCAAGTTTTCAAAACACCATTTTTCGCACTCATGATGATTTGGGATGCTGCTGGAGGTCGCGAAACCTGTAAATTGCAACCAGCGGGACACTGAATCACCAAGCTATACACCTGCCTCCATCCCTCGGGTAGCATGGCAGCTAGGCACCGAAAGGGTGTTACAGCTGAACAGTTCCTATATACATATTTCTCCAAAATAAACAAACAAGCAAACACAAATGAAAATCTGCGGACAATGTTTCTCACAAGAGGGAAGGGCTGAAAAACACGAGAACCTGGTCCTAATTAGATACCAAATAGAAAGTGTCCATGCTGGCCTGATGTTTATATCAATTAAATTTCGTTCGACAGACGTTGCAAGAAATCTTTGACACGGAACGCGAAATCGAAGCCCTGAAAGATGCTATTCGAGCTAAAGAAGCCTACTTGAAAACGGCTACAAGTCGACTCAACATTCGTCTCCGACGTCCAGGCATAGAACACGTATGTGATTCAGCCCAAATGCAGTAAGTTCTCATCAGTTGAACAACTATTCTCCATAACGCATTCATCCACACGAAAAGACCTACCGAGAAACTACTTAATAATGTCCGTAATATGGTTGTAACAGTTAAGTTTCTTGTCATCCATAATTTGCACTATGGCTAGTTCGTCCCGGGTTGCTCATAATCATATGTGGCATGTGAACGAGGACTGATATCGGTCGGCTGATCGACCGATTGAAGCTCGTTTTAATCCTATATTATTGCTCCTAAATGAATCGAAGTCATCCAATCGGAAACGCTGACACCAGACCCGCGTTAGCACATGACAGTTGATTCTTCATAAGACCGACAGTATGTTGTGTCACCAAGACAGATATCATGTGCCGTGGTCCCAAACTGTAGACCCACCTCATTTTTTCCATTGCAGACTCAAATGTGAGGTGGCTCAGCTCAAAGATACAATTCGACAACTGAACGAACAACTATGCCGCGCACAAGATGTGCTGCAAGAACTGCTTCGACTCCGTAGTGCCAAAGAAGCTGAACTGGCCGTGAAGAACAACAGTATTTTCATTGATCGCGAAAAGTGTTTGGCTCTGCGAAGTAACTGGCCTGGTGGACCGACAGCAAAGGCCTCACACGGAGCACCATGCCCCTGCATCTCATCCGATATTTCGTCCGCTGCCACCAAAGTTTGCGCCTGCTAAGACTTTCGAACGCCTCCTGCTTCAACTAACACCCATTCGGTTACCTACGCTACTAGTCTACCTAGTCTACCCGCATTGACCACCTGACCAAACAAACAATCTGTCGTCGCTGTACGCTTGTCGTACATCACCCGCGACGTATGTTTTGTTTTCAACTGCCTCACCCACTTCTCTGGTAATCACGCATATGTGACCGTATACTGAAGTCGTGAACGATAAACCTATTTATTGTATGGGTGTCTTGCGTTTTGTATCAATCAACAATTGAAAAAATTTGGTATAGGGGTGTTAGGAATTCACTGCAAACATCACTGACGAGTCAAACGTGGCCGCAGCTTGTTCACATTAAATCGTCTCGGTGTTTTTCCTGAGATGACCTCGTAGGAATATTAAACTGTGCATTTAAGTCTGAAGATTACTCAATGTCCATTAAGAGTGTTTCGAGAACTGGGCAAATTTTTCGGTTTCATGAGGTGTATCCCCGGATCTCCATCAACCTCGTAGTCTACTTGAATGCAAATTGGACGGAGTTAGACAAATATTCTCGTCTGTATACGAATGAGGTGATGATAAGATACTCCACTCAATCCACACCAAGGTCTCCTTTATGACGGTCCGCTTGAACTGAATGTGTTGCACCAGGTCGCCGAATGTTCCATTCGGAACAACATTCGAGACATCCCAATACGTTTCGTTTACACGTAACACATTCCTTAGCAGTTGCTGAAAACCATTCAAACACATTCCTGGGCACTCATCCGTTTTATTCACCCAAAGCTGCGTCCCTACCCTCAGTGTCGTGTCCATCAGTAAAAACTCTTGATTACCTCCAAAGCATCCGCCCTGGTGATGTTTGTGTACATTCAGATGACGTAAAAACTCACGAGGTTTTTTCTATCTCCAAAGCAAGTCATGCGACTTCAGTGGCAAGGTCATGCGAACACTTAATGATTCCGATCAATTTCGCCGTGTGTGGATCTAAGATGGCAGCTAAGAATGTGACGACCTCATGTAGTGGCGAGCCTATACTCTCCACTATTTGTCTGTCATGTGGATTTTAGACAGTCCGTGGAGTCCTGGTTGAATCATACATTTTGGGTACAGCCTATACCCTCTAACTTGTCCAAAATGGTTCATTAGGGATATGAAATATCTACCTACTTCAACCTTATTGTTATTCATCATTGAAGTCGGTAGGGTCTTTCGGTCAGTTGTTGCTTGGCCTTCTTAAGATGGTCGCTCTCGTTCATTACTACTGTGCCCTTACCTTTATCCGTCTTCGTCCACCTGTCCCATTTTGTTCAACGCTCTCCGATCCGATGGCGCAATATTCGGTTTTTAGGGTCGTGGCCAATTGCACCCGTACCTTCTCATCTTCCGCTGAAGGAAAAGTTTGAAACAAGATTCAACACCAAGGGATTATTTCCTATGCTCTGTTTATTATTTTATCCACTGCGAAGTCTAGTCCATTTCGATCAGACGATGCTCGTCCTCACTCAGTGGCCGATCTGACAAGTTGTCTACACTGCAATAAACGGTGAATGATTTCATTTTTGCAAAGCGGTTGTTCGAACTTACGCATCTGTCTATCCTGGGATTATCTGCCCTGCCTGTGAAAGTTCAATTTACGTAGATTTGGCGTTAAGTATCTGGAAGTCGGTGGGTGAGATTGCGGTCTGAGTATCGTGGTTGAGTCGGTTGGCGTGCTGGCCGATATCGGTCAGTCGCTGTGTAATTAAGAAGAGCCCCGGTTTGAAGAATGACTTGGCCGCTTCACGTACCTATCTGATTCCATGGTTAAGAATAGACTAGCTGACTTCTTCCCAGTCGGATGGGTAGTATTCTTAGTAAAGGCTATCATTAGTTAGATATCCTTCATGAGCCCCTCTCCCACTTTCGATTTCCATGCTAAAAATATGAGGTTAGGTTGGACGGCAGCCTGTAGAAATTCGAAGGCGGGAATATAGACAGTTCCAAGTGAACTCGCAAATTAAATTGCGTAAAGAATCCCAAACGCGTCTCATACGAGTAGGCAAAAGGTAAATTGGTGGCACACTCACTTTTCTAGAGTAACGGAAGTCTGAATACACTACCCATAAGGATGCTGAAAACAGTTCGACAGCCTCGACACTCCCATTCTATTCGTTGTGGATAATGCTACTGCAGGTACCAAATTCGCTGACTCCGCAACAGAAGGGTTAGAAGGCGAAATTCACGTGCACTCGACATCACTCTTTAGCTCGGAGATGTAAACTGAACGTAGTGGAACCATTCGTATTGCAATATGTTCAGATGATCGCCTTCCTCACTGCTTACCGCCAACCATAACTTGAAACAAGATGAAACATCAGGAGACCACATGGGAACTTACCTGCATTTAAGCTGTCTGATAGTTCTCTATAGGTTTACAGGTAAATTTTGCCAGTTCGGCAATGGTGCTGTGCCTGAGTTTACAAAACACCGCAACAGTCTTCAAGGAAATCATTCAGTAACACAAAACATCATCAGATACCACGATGAACTTCAAGGCCATATGAGCAACTCGCACGGGTAGGAAGTTTTGTTTACGACCACCGACAACCGAAACATCAAGTGTATATGATTTAAAGGGGGGGCAGTCCGTCCAACAGAAAAGTAATGAGGAACTGGTTGGCTGTCGCTGTAAAGCCAAACAAGGCTTGTTCTGCTATTAGTCTCGACTAATCTTGACCAGTAACCGTCATCATCCCAGGTTAATAGCTGGAAGGGAATGATACGGTCGATTTGACGTGTGGTGAATGCAGGATCTCCGAAGTGGGCATCGCGAATAGCCTGCCTAGCGACGAAAACGGATTGAAAATTGAACTAACACTTACTGGTCCTAATACGACACGAGATTGAGGGCACTAATGTACTCATCCCGAGCCTTTTGTCACTCTCACTGTCGCTCTTGACGAACGTGCGGAAATATGATGCCGATGTACTTGGCAGTGGAGTCAGAGTGGGTAGTGGACGACACCTGTTGACATCGCCGGCTGAAGTAATATGCCTAATACTGTGGATGGTTCGAGCTGATACTAGTAACGGGGGACGAGACATGCAAGGTGTCTGGTTGATAAGGTTCGTAACTGCCGTTATACAGGCATTGTATGCATGCCTCGGGATTGCGGTCCTCAGGGATCCTGATGAGTCGGTGACTAGAGATATACGAAGTTTATATATGCTCGATGTGGTAGGTGAAAAATAGGCGTTCGTTTAGAGTATGTGAAATGCAAGGTTGTGGGGCGGGGCGATTGTTGATACATCTAACTGTCCGGTACCGAATAGGGTCAGTGTTGAGAAAGCTAAGCTGGCGTTGTTGTGGCAGTTGTGCTTTATTTTCAACATTTCGAGATACCTGCAACCGAATGTGCTTCGCAAATGCCGCCTCATGTTTCAGTTAGCACTATGTTCGAGATTTGATGTATTCACAAAACGTACCAATTTCTGGCTTACTGAGAACTGTTCGACAGCGCAAGACCAGTTTCGTCACTCGATGGGCTCATCAAGTAGGCTCAGTCTCCGAGTTTCCGTCAACCTATGTTCTACTTGAACCAAAATTGTACACGATTTGCTTGGATTAATTTGTGCCTCACGTCAAAGCCACATTAGTTTGCAAATGAGTTTTACACACATGATCCTACAACTCATCTCTATATCCGAATACTTCAGTATTATTGGAGTGTGATTCCTCGCGCCATTCAGTTGGGATCCAAAGAATATCTCAGGCATTCTGTAATACTGTTCGGCTAAGTACGGGTTATGAGTAGCGCGGTGAACTTATATTTAAACGGGATCACGTGCCATCCAACCATCCACTCAAGCACCTATCAACCATGTTTTACACGTCATGCTGTCTGAGAAAGCGGTTTGAAGAAATAAAGTACGATACATCAACTGTCGATTCGACCATCAAGCAGCGTAGAGTGATTATGCTCGTCCGATCGGGTATTTATGCCGTAGAAACAACATCAAACAATCACTCAACGCTGAAAACACAACCTAGACTCAACTTGAACACCGATCCTTAAATATCATGAACTTTTTGTAATTTGCTATTTGCTTGTTCCTAATAAAAAAATTGTGCTCTCACCTGATGAATCTTCTCCGGGTAGTGTGCCTCTGGAAGTGGGACTGCAGTTTGCCACAAAATTCACGTACTGTTTGCTCGTAAAGTTCACCTGCGCTAAGTTGATCTGAAATTGTATGAAACTAGATACCCATTGGATCAGAGTGATCCTGAGGCTGATGACGACCGAGTAAGTGGACGTCATTCTACCTCCCCAGGAAGTAGTCAAAGTGCTAGTGTCGTTTCAGAGACTCTACTAACTTGTTACAAACAGTGTAAAGAGACAAACGGCCACCGATTTGAACTAATAGGTCTCGCGTTGTCTTCGGGTAGCTGCTTATCCAAAGCCATCGACTGGGGTATGCGACTTAATGTTTGCAAACATGTATCTACTAGGCTTCTAACTTTAATGCTGCCAACCTAATCTTGAACGACCCTACTGAACAGTCGGAAACACGTGTGGAGTTGTCCTCACGAGGTCGTAGCCATATATATCAAATTTAGTTAGACAGAGGAAAGGCAATCCATTATGTTAGAGCACGGTGGGAAGCACGGTTTTGTGTGTGGCAAAAAAAAACACGAAGGTCTAATGCCTTTTCCTCTAAAAGTCCAACGTATCCCTGAATGTACTTTGCAACGATGCACATGTTACACACCAATGCACGCAACGTTAATAACAAATGGCCTGATGTGAATGACATCCAATGGTTCTAGTACATCATATACATATATATATGTTTGTATACAGAAGAAGTTTTAAGGGCTGAGATGTGCTTGTGAATAAACGATTGTTACACTGCGGTCACCGAGGAGGAAGAAACCATTAGGTTGAATATACATCGAATGTCGCAATCATGAAAAAGCCAGCCCTACTAGTAGCTTCAGATGCAGGTTTGACGGACAAACTGGTTTTATCGGGCGATTGTCGGAGTCATATACCATCAGTTTGGGTGTTCATAACATGCCCGACAACCCCCCTGGTTCGAGAAACGGTCAAATGTCTCCACCCTGGATTGATTTCGCGACCGCATAACCTAACAACATAGCCCCAGATGGGAGGTGGCGGTTTCTGGGGCTTTCCAATGAGGTAATGGCGATTAGGTTATGCTGGAATCAGGTACTGGAATCCGACCAATGAAATACAGGTGTCATTGAAGTATCACAAGTGCTGAACCAAACGATCTTGCCATAAATGGAGAGGATAGAGGCTGAAACAAATATCATTGGGTATTGGCTGGTCATGAAAACAAACTTGACTGAATAGTTCAGCTAGTATTTCGCCCATTTAAGAGACATAGGACCCGAAGTCAGCCTCTGAAATACAGAGCCCGATTCTTAAAGTCATTTCAACAAAAAAGCAAACTACGAAAAGATTATGTATCTAGTCTACAACATAGAGGGTGACTAAGTTACTGTGAAGCAAGACCGACCTACCCCCGAGAGAGCTCAGCGCTTAGGGCTAGAACTAGAAGGTTTGTGGTTCGAACCGTCGTCAGTGTTTTTAGCTCGAAAAGTAAGCAAGCCAAGCTCGGAATTTCCGGTCGGTGAACGCCTGATCAACCGCGGATAAACGGTGTCAATATTCCTGTTGATTCTTCTGTGAATCGACGGCGATGTGCGGTTATTCCTCTGTTTGTTCTGACTACTCAGGAATGGCATGGCTCACGCCAGTTTAGTATAACACCGTTTAGCTTCCCTTCTGTTCGTTCTCCTGGTTTTTGCTCCCGCTTACCCTATAGTAACTAATATCAAGATTCTGCCACCTGTCCGGGTTCGCTTGCGTCTTCGTATCAGCTGTACCCATTTTCGACTGTCTGTACTGATGGATCGAACCCAGAACCCTTCGGATGGTACAAAAGCGCGCTATTCACCGCGCCAACTCGGTCTTATTTTCTGTATTGCCTTTGTATTGCATCTGACCCGGTGGTGCTTGGTGCAGTTTCGATTTAAACGGGCCCAAGCGCGCATTCCGATTTGACACGTGGCGTGCGCTGCTTCCTCACGCAGTCAGCTGAAGACTGCAGACAATTTCCGTTCTTCTGCACCGTTGTCTCCGTACAAGGCCTATTTACACTGTCTGACCGCACGTATCCGTACATTTATAATTCTTTGGCACTTACTCGCTACTTCTAGGAAGCCCTTCAGTCTCATTGCCCCTTCACCTGCTCCTACAGATTGCGCTATCGTTGATTGTTCATAGAACGAGTTCTTAACACAGAATCCACTGCCCTAATCAGCCTCTTCCTACTGCCTACTGAATACAAACTGCACACCATCCGGTAGGTCCAATCGTCCTGTAAAATCCTTAGCTGCCCGGATCTAACAATCCCTTGAGTAACACTGTTGGCGGGTCGCCACACTTCCCGAAATACAAGGAGAGTGGGTGTTACTCGATGCTGTTAATGCAATGGACAGTCTGTTGACGTTCAGACATAACGGAACAACACATCAGCTTAGAAAACATTTCACCAACTCACAGCAGCAGACATAAACATTGCATTCCACAAATCATTCCATAAATTACAGCTAAACACTATGATTGGTGTTCAGTGTCCGAAAAGTTGTATCATTCACAGACTTTACTGGCTGAAATACAATAGCGAAACCACCTGCATGTGACTTGATCATTCGCACTAGAACGGTAATAAGACAAGCTGGTCATCAGTTGTCAAACAATCAGGCAGATTCTGGCACTACTGCCTTTTTAAGCAGCTGAAATATGCGGCTCGAATATTCACAGTTTTAGTGGCTGTTCAGCTGTAGCACCCTTTCGGCACCTAACTGCCATGCCACCCGAAGGTTGCACGAGGGCTGGGATACTGCCAGGTTGCCCAAGCCTAGACAGGGGAAGTCGAGAGTCAGAGGTCGGGTTCGAACCACGGACCTTCCGGTCAGTAAATTTGCGCTCTAACCACTTAGGCCATCTCGCCCCAGTTTAGTGGCTAGCCAATACTGATTCAGTAAGAAGTTTTCTAGCCTATTTTTACCCTTTCGTTCCATCTTATAACCAGGGCGAATAGTTGACGTGGGAAGGTAACCGGGTGAACGGGAAACTAAAATGGCCTACCCAGTTATGGTGCCCGTCTGTCTAGTGCCATTGACCAGCAACGGTGTCAAGCTCAATGGAAGATCCATGGCTGCTTTCGTCCAGTTGCCCTTTTTCCTCAAAAGGATTCGACATTGACATGCAACGCCGTGATCCTACTGATTCGTTGGAAAGATCAATGCATCTGACAGAGAGAGAGAGAGAGGGAGCGTGCAAGACTATAGCACAGTTGAAGTTTACTACTGAGCAGATAAAATGTGTAGGCATTTAAAAAAAAGCGAGTACACAGTTATCGAGGTAAACAGTCCAATCTCACTCCGTACGGCAGAAGCGGCATTCCCCAAAGTAGGGTGATCACCTCATTGACAGGAAGCGGTCGTATCGCGGAACGTGGAACAATGCTCAGGGAAACGACCACACCGGCTGTGGGACTTGTTAGAAAGAGGAATGCTGATAGGAGAAGGTTCATTGTTACCAATTATTATTATTATATATTATTATATATAGTTATTTTTCTATTCAATATTCAAAATAACAATAAGCAAGTTGATTTGAAGGGGGCAGCTCGGGGTATTCTTGCAACCTATTGAAAAAGGCATGTTTGGCTCCTCAATATTCGGAAGTTAAGCGAACAAAAGTTACGTCCATGTTTGAGGTCTGTCCAACTGCAATGCAAGTTGGAATCAAAACCTACTGAAGATTGACAAATGAAATTCTATTTTTCTTACACGGTAGATTAATCTGAGTTCTGTCACCACCACGTCTAGTCATGACTGCTAACTCACCTCGTAATCAGTGGGAATCCGAGATTGCCATCCTCATTTCGAAGGTGGAGTCCCGGCTGTTCTGTGAATCAACTATTTGATTTGTAAAAATCTGCGTCGTAAATGGCTTTAGTGTCATTAGATTGCTGTGACTGAACAAACCAAGCTGATCGTCAGAAAAATTCACTCCGCCTCATCGGGGTTGATATACCTCATTCTGCGGTTGATGAAGCCCAAATGCGCATTGCCTTGAGTGGACCTGAGTAACACTGCTTACCTTCAAGACGTTGGTTTAAGTCCCTCGAAACATTCTTCTTTGGGATCTAGGGATTTGGGGAATGGAAAATCTGGCAGCGTGAGTGAAACTTGTGTTTGATCGTGGACGATGTTCATTAGAGAAGGGAGCACACTAATAGGTGGTCCTAATTAGGTGCCAAAGTCAACGTGTCCACGTCGGTCCGATGCAAGAGATCTTCGACACGGAACGCTAAATCGAAGCTGTGAAAGATGCTATTCGAGCTAAAGAAGCCTACTTGAAAACGGCTACAAGTCGACTCAACATTCGTCTCCGACGTCCAGGCATAGAACACGTATGTGATTCAGCCCAAATGCAGTAAGTTCTCAACAGTTGATCGACTATTTTCCACAATGCATTCATCCACACGGATAGGCCTACCGAGAAAATATATAATAATGGCCGTACTACGGTTGTGGCAGTTAAGTTTCTTGTCATCCATAATTTGCCCCACGGCTAGTTCCTCTCGGGTTGCCCATCATCATAGGTGGAACGTGAACGAGGACTGATATCGGTCGGCTGATCGACCGATCACCTCAAGCACTGGATGCGTACAGCATCGAGTCACTGCGAGATTGAAGCACGCAAGTTGAAGCCAGTAACCATGACTGGAATAGATGGGCACCTGAATCCTCTACAATGCTTATCAAGTGGCCGACTTATGAAGACCGGGTATGGGCGAAAATGTTCTTGAGACTCGTGTGAATACAACTGGCAAATGTCGGGTGATTGAAGCTCGTTTTAATCCTATATTATGGCTGCTAAATGAATAGAAGTCGTCCAATCGGAAACGCTGACACCAGACCCGCGTTAGCACATGACAGTTGATTCTTCATAAGACCGACAGTATGTTGTGTCACCAAGACAGATATCATGTGCCGTGGTCCCAAACTGTAGACCCACCTCATTTTTTCCATTGCAGACTCAAATGTGAGGTGGCTCAGCTCAAAGATACAATTCGACAACTGAACGAACAACTATGCCGCGCACAAGATGTGCTGCAAGAACTGCTTCGACTCCGTAGTGCCAAAGAAGCTGAACTGGCCGTGAAGAACAACAGTATTTTCATTGATCGCGAAAAGTGTTTGGCTCTGCGAAGTAACTGGCCTGGTGGACCGACAGCAAAGGCCTCACACGGAGCACCATGCCCCTGCATCTCATCCGATATTTCGTCCGCTGCCACCAAAGTTTGCGCCTGCTAAGACTTTCGAACGCCTCCTGCTTCAACTAACACCCATTCGGTTACCTACGCTACTAGTCTACCTAGTCTACCCGCATTGACCACCTGACCAAACAAACAATCTGTCGTCGCTGTACGCTTGTCGTACATCACCCGCGACGTATGTTTTGTTTTCAACTGCCTCACCCACTTCTCTGGTAATCACGCATATGTGACCGTATACTGAAGTCGTGAACGATAAACCTATTTATTGTATGGGTGTCTTGCGTTTTGTATCAATCAACAATTGAAAAAATTTGGTATAGGGGTGTTAGGAATTCACTGCAAACATCACTGACGAATCAAACGTGGCCGCAGCTTGTTCACATTAAATCGTCTCGGTGTTTTTCCTGAGATGACTTCATATACTGTTTACCCAAATTGGAAAATGACTCAATGTCAAGTTGAAGCGCTCAAAGGGATTTACAACCTTCCCGGTTTCAATCCATATTTTACATACCGTTTGACATTGAGTAATCTCTAGAGGTCCATAAAAGCGTTTTCCTTATTTCTTCCCAGAGTTTCCGTCGCGCGAGGTTCCGGCCGCTGGCCGAATACCTAAGCGTTTGGCCACCAGCAGCTGGTATGCAGTATGGTTTGCTCTCACCAGAATTTCGGAGGGAGTGGAGTGAGGAGCGCTGTACTGAATACGGCTGAATGCTGCAGAATCCTCACAAAGCTATTTCGGTGAATGTTCGGGGTGTCCTTGTGAATTACACACACCTCATTGGTACTAAACCGAAATATATCATTGGGCTCCAATGTATACCGTTCAGCTGTAGCACCCTTTCGGTGCCTAACTGCCATGCCACCTGAAGGAAGCACGAGGGCTAGGATACTGCCAGGTTGCCCAAGCCTAGACAGGGGAAGTCAAGAGGCAGAGGTCGGGTTCGAACCACGGACCTTCCGGTCAGTAGATTCGCGCTCTAACCACTTGAGCCATCTCGCCCCCATTGGGCTCCAACGCCGATATTAATATTACCGATAGACAATTCAAAGCTCTGAATTTTGCTACATGACTATCCTGACAGGACTGACCGTCTGACCACTTTGGGATGATACCCCATATCTTGTCACTATGCTTAGATCCTTGTTGTGTGCCGTTTAGCTTAGAACTCCAACGGAAAACTGAATGCTCCATGTAGGCCTATTAACGTGTTAGCATGCTGAAATAGCAAACTCTTAAGTAGTATCGGCCTGAAACCACTCAATGTGGCTAGCTGACACTCTCAACCCGAAAGATTGCTGTCCAAACATCCGTAGACTGAAAGCTAGGGTTTCGTTACCTTAAAACCAAAGCGCTTTTCCAGGGGTTGTGGTTTCTGCACATTCCAATGGCTTTCTAGGCTAAACCTAATCCGAAGTGATCATCGATCAGGCAATGAGTACATCGACGGTCGTAGGCAATGTTCACCCACAATGTGAATCTGCTGTTCTGGGAAAAGAAACGAAATATTCGAGATAAACAAGGTTTTTTGGTAGGGAAATCGCACAACAATCAGAGGACATGTAAAATGTTCAACTGATATTGTAGTCATCACCAATTTATGTTCAAAGGCGAAAGGGAAACACCAGAAAATCGATGTTCCGTCGTGCCGCTTCGAACTCACCTGCATTCAGACACGTCGTTATCGAAGCCTTGAGTATTCTCTATTCAGTTCGTTGGTTCGGATAAACGACGTACACCGTGAAATGTTATCACCTCCATCGAATCATCCGGGAAGAGCTAAACATGCCGAGCATATGTAGGATGAGCACGCCACCCCCAAGAAGTAATTACGTCTGGAAGATAGCTCACTTCCGAACGAGCAAACACTTCCAACAACACAATTTTATAAGACACCCCCCTAAAACGATGTTTTTTTTACCATGGTCAAATAAGACCACATTTTCTAATGGACGTTTCCCCCAAAACGGTCAAAAACACTATAAATCGGAGCCAGAACCATGGGAAGAAGTCGGTTTACCTAATCAGTTTGAGAAAATGAAGCAGCTAGGCAAGCTCAACGATCGGCTATATTTATCGGGTTAGTAGCATATGTACAGATAGGATCATCTCAGTGTGATGATCAAGAAGGAAACGGAATCGCTTGATTTTCAGAACGAGAGGTTTCCTTAGGCCGCTGAGTTTCGTATGAATGTACCCCTTCACTGAAAGGGTGGAAGAGAAACTCTTCCACGTCATTCGCCTTCCTCCCAGACGCGCTTCGAGGCTAGGATACCGCTTGGGAATTCAGTCAAGCTTTCTGAATTGGGAGGGATGTTCGTTCGGCACGGTACACCACAGTTTAGTCGGAATGCCTGATCGATAGCTTCATTTGGTGAGAACTGCATCTATCACGTAGCTGCAGTAAGGCATTCCATATTAGAAGTAATGTCGCTGGTTGCTGGATGCACGGGATTTGATTTTCTCAGCAAAACGAGCAAACAATGACCCGTTCCAAAGTGCAACTCGTCAAAAAACAATATACCTGCCTGCCAAAAACTGCAATGACCATGTCTCGCCATATGCTGACAAAAAAGTAGGCAAGTCATTTGACGAGCCGAAAGTTGGTGAGTGAGATTCCGGTTTGAATATCGTGACTGAGTCGACTGGCATGGGGGCCGATATCCGTCAAGCTGAGCGGTTAAACAAGTCTTCTGTTTGAGGAATGACTTGGCCGGTTGTTGTACCCACTTGATCCCAAGTTGAAGAATGGACTAGCTGAATGCCTTTCAGTTGCATGGATCACGGATTCTTGTTAAACGCACTGAACAACTATTAACTGGGCCTCTTTCAAGAGCTCTTACACTTATAACAGTTTCGGGTGGAAAGGAGAATATAGACAGTTCCCAGTTGACTCATGAACCGAATTCCGCAAAGAAGAACATCCGCGCCTTTCAGAAGGGCTTGGTAAACAATCGGTAGTTTGTATTTGGGCAACGTTCCGCTTTTGACACAAAAGCCTCATCAGGCCAAGTGAACAGGTCACCAAGTTGGCAAGGTTATAAGGCAGACGAGGAATAACAGCCCAAACCCCAAGACCACCCACTGTGGTCTTCAATTTCCCCCCGATCTTGTGTGTCATACAGTCTAAAAATACCAGTGTACCCGAGGTTGACTCTACCTCCATACTAAATTTGATGTGTGGACTCAGTTCATTCAGATAGTTGTAAGAGTCACTAACCTTGTATCGTATAACCACGACGAAAGTCGTGGAAGGCCATGAAGCCGCTGTTGGGTTGCACTTTTGGGGTACAATCGATAGCAGTTAGTAAAGAACAAACTTCTGGGTAGTGGATATCAAGCTAGCTTGATCAGGCATCAATTGCGAAGGGTGTTGGCGAAACCCAAACGAGAATGGCTTCGGACGGCTGTTATTCCATATAAACTAGGGACATAGGAGATCATTCGAAGGATTCTAAACACGGCCAACATAAGAGTAGGTTTCCAGGGGAAAACATTCTGCGCTCTGCACTGGTGCAATTGAAGGATCGCCTCCCGGCAAACAGAACTAGGGACTGTGTCTACAAAATCAAGTGTAACGACTGCATTAAGGTCTATATAGGACAGACGGCCAGGGAACCTCACACTAGAGTCGGAGAGCCTAAGAGGAAAATAAACAGGTTGCCGAGAAACGCAGATGAATATCGAGCGTTATTAAAAGACTCGGCAATCGCAGAACATGCACTGGACACGGAGCACAAAATAGATTTAGAGAATGCTAAGGTTTTGAGGCGAGGACTATGGTCCACGTCACAGAGACTGATGGACGAGGCGGTAGAAATCGCCAAGAGTCCCAGTGTTAACAGAATGGAAGGCGTGGAACTGGCAAGCGTGTGGAGAACGGTTTTGGATCAGTCGAGCTGACACGTGTTGGTGTGCGGTCATCAGGAGGAGTAGTCATCATCTGAATTCCACTTGACCTCACCCCAACTAAATTGTCGCAGCAATCACAAGCCCACGTAGACCAAGGAAAATCTAACAGTGGCATCCGAGGTGAATCATCAAATGAAGCACCCTGAAGTGGAAGATAAAGGAACAAGAACCGATCGGAACTGCTTTGAAACTCCTCCAACCCATCATTCAAGATTTTGGCAACCACACTAGCTGACAAGAGCCGTTTATTGACACTCAACACAGACCTAGTGTGATAATCTGAAGAGAACTTACTGATTAGTTCCTCATCTGCCTTATAACCTGGCCAACTCGGTTGCCTGTTCACTTGGCCTGACGAAGCTTTTGTGTCAAAAGCGGAACGTTGCCCAACTAAAAACTACCGATTCTTTACCAAGCCCTTCTGAAACGATGACTTCTCAATCGGTTCCAAACTTCTTCCGATTGACTGAAAACATCGACACCTCTTACGCTAAAGGTAAGTTGGTCGTACACCCATTTTCCAGAATAAATGCCGTCTTAATATACCACTGAGGAGGATGCTAAAAACATATCTACAGCCCACGACCGGTTTCGCTCTTCCTGGGACTCACCAGGTAGGCAAAGTCCCCGGATCCCCGTCAACCTCATATTCTAAAAAAAATTTAAAAAAATCGTTTGCCTGTAGCATCATTTCGGTGCCTAACTGCCATGCCACTCGAAGGTTGCACGAGGGCTGGGATGCTGCCAGGTTGCCCAAGGCTAGACAGGGGAAGTCGAGAGGCAGAGGTCGGGTTCGAACCACGGATCTTCCGGTCAGTAAGTTTGCGCTCTAACCATTTGGGCCGTCTCGCCCCTCATACTCTAGTTGAACGCAAATTGGACGGAGTTAGACAAATATTCTCATCTGCATACAAATGAGGTTGTGACAGGTTACTCCACTCAATCCATACCAAAGTCTATTTTATGATGGTCCGCTTGAACTGAATGTGTTGCACCAGGTCGCCGAATGTTTCATTCGGGACAACATTCGAGATATCCTAATACGTTTTGTTTACACATAACACATTTCTCAGAAGTTGCTGAAAACCCTTTGAGTAAACAGCTGTGTCAAAAACAAACTGGTCAAGATTCAAACACACCCCTGTGCACTCATCCATTTTATTCACCCAAAGCTGCGTCCCTACCCTCAGTGTCGTGTCCATCAGTAAAAACTCTTGATTACCTCCAAAGCATCCGCCCTGGTGATGTTTGTGTACATTCAGATGACGTAAAAACTCACGAGGTTTTTTCTATCTCCAAAGCAAGTCATGCGACTTCAGTGGCAAGGTCATGCGAACACTTAATGATTCCGATCAATTTCGCCGTGTGTGGATCTAAGATGGCAGCTAAGAATGTGACGACCTCATGTAGTGGCGAGCCTATACTCTCCACTATTTGTCTGTCATGTGGATTTTAGACAGTCCGTGGAGTCCTGGTTGAATCATACATTTTGGGTACAGCCTATACCCTCTAACTTGTCCAAAATGGTTCATTAGGGATATGAAATATCTACCTACTTCAACCTTATTGTTATTCATCATTGAAGTCGGTAGGGTCTTTCGGTCAGTTGTTGCTTGGCCTTCTTAAGATGGTCGCTCTCGTTCATTACTACTGTGCCCTTACCTTTATCCGTCTTCGTCCACCTGTCCCATTTTGTTCAACGCTCTCCGATCCGATGGCGCAATATTCGGTTTTTAGGGTCGTGGCCAATTGCACCCGTACCTTCTCATCTTCCGCTGAAGGAAAAGTTTGAAACAAGATTCAACACCAAGGGATTATTTCCTATGCTCTGTTTATTATTTTATCCACTGCGAAGTCTAGTCCATTTCGATCAGACGATGCTCGTCCTCACTCAGTGGCCGATCTGACAAGTTGTCTACACTGCAATAAACGGTGAATGATTTCATTTTTGCAAAGCGGTTGTTCGAACTTACGCATCTGTCTATCCTGGGATTATCTGCCCTGCCTGTGAAAGTTCAATTTACGTAGATTTGGCGTTAAGTATCTGGAAGTCGGTGGGTGAGATTGCGGTCTGAGTATCGTGGTTGAGTCGGTTGGCGTGCTGGCCGATATCGGTCAGTCGCTGTGTAATTAAGAAGAGCCCCGGTTTGAAGAATGACTTGGCCGCTTCACGTACCTATCTGATTCCATGGTTAAGAATAGACTAGCTGACTTCTTCCCAGTCGGATGGATTATGGATTCGCTGAAATGTCCTGAACAAACATTAGTTAGATATCCTTCAAGAGCTCCTCTCCCACTTTCGACTTCCATGCTAAAAATATGAGGTTAGGTTGGACGGCAACCTGTAGAAACTTGAAGACGGGAATATAGACGGTTCCAAGTGAACTCGCAAATTAAATTGCGTAAAGAATCGCAAACGCATCTCATACGAGTAGGCAAAAGGTAAACTGGTGGCACACTCACTTTGTTAGAGTAACGGAAGTCTGAATACACTACCCATAAGGATGCTGAAAACAGATCGGCAGTCCACGACCCGTTTCGCTTTTCCTGGGACTCATCAGGTAGGTAGGAGTTCGATGAACCTCATGTTCTACTTGGAGGCAAATTGGACAGATTTCGACAAATACTCTCATTTACACATGATTTGGTTCTGACAGGAGACTCAACTGAACCCAGCTGAATCTCCCTCTCACTCACTTCAACTGAATGTGTTGCACCAGGCCGCCTGATGTTTCTGTTGGTACGACCTTCGAGGCATCGCGACACACAAAAGACGTGTCGGATCTCATATTTGGACTAACCTTACCAGAGCGTCCAGCTATTACGCGAGTCATTCTATCTTGTGCTAACTCTTCGTCTTCACGGTCAAAGCAATTATGGCCCGAACATTGCCAGTCGGATTGTGGGTGGGATGAAGCGGCTAATCAATATATTTGGAAAGAATGGAAACACGGCATTCAATCAGTCGAGTCGTCGGAGATTCCTCCATGTGTGCTTGAACATAGTCGGTGATGGACTAAGACTAGACTAAGACTGTTCAGCTGTAACACCCTTTCGGTGCCTAGCTGCCATGCCACCCGAGGGAAGCACGAGGGCTGGGATACTGCCAGGTTGCCCAAGCCTAGACAGGGGAAGTCGAGAGGCAGAGGTCGGGTTGGAACCACGGAACCTTCGGTCAGTAAATTCGCGCTCTAACCAATTGATCCATCTCGCCCCCAGTCGGTGATAGAGATGTGCTTTACTTGACAGATTTTGAGTGGAAAACCAAGGGTACTTCCCATAAAGCCAGTTAATTCCCCATGCCTCGAAAGCCCTCTTGCTGTGCAAGCGGTCAGAATACGTGTCACCCTGTGGAGCAACTGGGAACAAGATTCGAAGACACATAGTTCCATCCGTGAAAATACCAGCATGTCTCGATAGAGACATGTTCCAAATGACAAGAACCCAGACACGATTCCATCGCATCCGTAACAAGCACTCTCAGCTATTGCAACTCTGTATTCAAGCACCAGAATTTATGAAGTTGGCGGAGCATGACTAACTTGTCGAACAATTCGACCATAGAATCGTAGAGCTAGGATTTTAGTTGGAAAGGCGGTAAACCATCCGACAAATACGGAACCCTCATACAGTTCATTGTGGATAAAGCTACGGTATGTAGCGCCTTTGCTGACTGTGCAACAGAAGGGTTAGAAGGCACAACTCACGAGCACTCTACATCACTCTACAGCTCGGAGAATTAAACTGGACAAAGTGGGACGAGTCGTATTCCAGTATCTTCGGACAGAGGCTACGTTCAGTGCTTAGCGCCACCCATGAGCATTGTCCACCATCCCTAGGACAACCGGATCGCTGGCGTACCTTACAAGCAAAACCAAACTTCTTCGAAAAGTAGGCTTTGTTTTATAGACTCTGAACGTAAAACGAGAACGAAATGCGTGCGGTACACGAGGATGTCGTGGAGAGGTGAGGTAACAGGGGACAAGAATGCACACAATGGTTTTTGTCCATGCTGTTGATACATGTAACTTACAATTCATATCTGTAACAGATGGATGAAAGCAGTGGAAAGGAGAATGCGTATATTATCTGGATGTGTGCGCAGTGTTGCTTGAGTTCATATGGGAAAACAAACGAAATGACTTGGAAATGCCTGGCCATGACACTGTGACTAATTCCACTGTTTGTCACACTAGCCATCTTCTACAACGTGAGAGGAAACAAAAGAAAGACAGGGTAGGAGTAAACCACATCCCCAGATGATAGCGTCGGTATTATGATGAAACTTTTACGTCCACTTGTGTCCAAGATCAGATAGGTATGAACCGTTCGGTAGGTCAGTCTGGTCCCTTTGCGTTTTATATCACGTGCCTTTCATCGACCATTTGTGGGGCTAGTTGGAAAATGACCCGGCGCTGATGACCAATAGCTAACTCGAATATGTTACGCTGAGGATTAACAATAGTGATGACCTGATACCGGGTGGAAAAACACTGACCACACATAAAATACCTGATGCAACTTGGACAATTTTACGAGTTCCCTTTTACTGTGTCATAAAGTTTACTGGCCACTGTACCGGCTAGCCTTCAAAAAAGCGAGCGTTTGCAAGTCCACTAACAAGGACCGCTCGAGAGTGTGGCCTAAATTCGAGTCCACGTGCCAGTCGTACTTGTGAGGTAAGTTCAAATGCGGCATCTGTTTTGGTTGGCCAATACAAAGTTGGACGGCATCTGTCTACTCCCAACCTTCGTTTGAACCAAACACACGTAAAAAACAATTGACAGCTTTCAAAGGAACAAGAAGAAAGGCAAAAAACAAGTCAGATATTTATTTGGTTCTTCAGTTTTAGCCAAAGTAAAGCCCGTTTTACCAACACCCCCCCCCCAACTCACACCCCAGCAGTGCTCCGAATTTGAAAATACTGTGTATCGGAATAAGGATTACTCAGTCATATGTCTGTTTTTTCCCCACAACCGTGTTATCCTACCAAAAAGAACATGACTTCAAAGTACCTCAGATTGCAGCAGGAGGGTCAAACGATGTGTTTTGGAAAAAGGCTTGACTAATTGGCGATCTCAGCGACGCACTCATAGTCAGTGTTATCGGCGTTGAGAATTGTGATTAAGTCCTCGCGTTAACGACCAGGACTTACAGATTAGTGGGTGGTCTTGCACCTGAAAGGCAAACCTCTGTTGCCATCAGCCTGGAGTGAACATAAGGTGATTTTTCAAGCAAATATCTCCCACCCTGACTGTTCTCGGCCTTTGGAAAGGCCGAACGAAGCGAACGAAGCCCATCGAATCAGAATACAAGGCAGAAATTTAAACTTTTATTAGTTCATTTCACAGCGATTTTGTCGACCGAAGAGAGGTCTTTGAGTAAATCATTTTTTTTCAAAGCAAGCAACCGTTGCTCATGGATTTACAAGATTAATCAGTTATCTTTGTGGTGTTTCTGAACTCTAGCGATTCACACAGCATATTGGCCAGTCGGAACAGTCGCAGGTCGATGGGAAAAATCTAATTTAAAACGGAATCATACCTGCCACGAAGCTGACGCTCCCGATCCGTTAGAGGTACATAGATCACACCCATTAAGTTCGTAGTTCGAAACGATCCGTCAGCGAGGCGATCCACTTGCATGAGAACTTGATCACGGCCAACCGGGCCCACGGGGCAAATAAGTCGACCACCTGGTTTCAATTGATCCTTAAGCTGTAAAAAAAACGCAAGATGGTGTTGGGCAGAACGACTATTAATCATCATCATCAAAGACAGCAACATCAGTGTTGACACTGATGCTTCACTGCCGTACAACCATGAAGTTCGTCTAGTTTCATATGCATATATATATATATATAATACATAAAAAGCCCTAGAGTGAAAAGAAGAGAAAAAGAGTGGATGAGGGAGGGGACCTAGTGCTGGCCTATGTCATGCATTCTGAGGTGCCTACACCTCCAACCGCTCAATCAGACAATCTGGAAATAAACTGACAGCATGAACGCCACTGACATCGATTAGCCGCCATTTCTTGCAACGTCTCCAGCCAAGCACAGGCGGGGTCACGGGGACCCCATCCTGGAAGGCGTACAGCACCAACAACACCTAAACTCTTCGTGATCTCTTTCACGCCTTTCTGCCAAGTCATGCGCTGTCCACCTCGCGGTTCGCGCCAGTCTGAAGGAGGCACGAACAACACTCGCCTCGGTAGACGGTGTTTCGGCATGCGTGGCACATGACCGAGCCATCGTAGTCGGTGGTGCTGGATGATTTCCCCAATTGATGTACCTGCAGCACAACCAAATACCCGTTTTCTAATCACCTCGTGACTAACACGCTGACGCCATTCAAAACCAGCCACGCTTCTGAGGCATCGGTGGTCGAAAACCTGGAGACGCCTCACATCATCTGTCCGTAGAGGCCATGTCTCGCACCCATACAACAACACAGCCCTTACTGTAGCCTGGTACACACGACCCTTAAGATCTAGTGAGATGCCTTTTTGACACCACAAGTGACGCAAATTAGCAAACGTGATTCGAGCCTTTGAGATTCTTGCACTGACTTCATCAGACACACTTCCGTCAGAGCTAATACAACTACCGAGGTATGTAAAGTTTTCCACAATCTCCAGTGATTCTCCTTGAATTTTAAGGGATATGTCCGGAGACTGCACGTTCTGAAGCATGACTTTGCACTTTAAAGGTGCAAGGCGCATGCCAAAAGATGGTATGATGGTGGTCAGTCTGTTCAACAGGGCTTGTGCTTCACTTTCGTCTTCAAAGATGAGGGCGATATCATCTGCGTACTCCAGATCGACAAGGCTCTCACCAGCAACAATTTGAACACCGGGGTTTTGAAGACCTTCCAGCGTTCGCCTCATTATTTCATCAATGACGAAGTTGAACAAGAATGGAGAGAGTGGACATCCTTGTCTGACACCACTTTTTGTAGGGAAGCTTTTGGAGAGCTCGCCATACACTCTCACCCGCCCAGAAGTATGTGAATATAGGGATCGGATTATGTTTACAAACTTCTGGGGCATACCCTGTTGAACAAGTATACTTAACAGCACTGACCGATCGACAGAATCAAACGCAACCTTGAAGTCAAGGAACACCAAGATTGTGGGTCGTCTGTACATGTGGCGTTGCTCTAACACCTGACGGAGTGTGAAGATGTGGTCAATGCAGCCTCTACCCGGTCGAAATCCCGCTTGATTCTCACGAGTCAAGGTTTCGCGTGCCATCGTAAGACGACGAAGAATCAATGACGCCAGAAGCCTTGTCACAACAGGAGTCAAACTAACACCTCTGTGGTGTTAGTTTAGTGGTATTAATCGATTAGATGGAGACATATGGCTAACAATCATCTGGAACGAATTCTCAAGTTCCTCTTTCTGAAGAACGCACTGATACGGTTGGATCTCATGAGAAAGAAATAAGCGCGCAGTAGATGCCTGACGATTGGGTGGAACGTCAGATTCTCCAACATAGCCCCCAAAACTTAATGAGAGCCACCAAGTTTCCAAAGTCTCCACACCAACTGCCGATTCGACAATGGGGCAGCCAACCACCGAAGACCGATGTTACTCAAGTGTTCCGACAATCATGCCCTAGAAGCAACGTCGAAAACAAGGCCTGGGCTATGGGAAGAGTGATCTTAAAATACCACGAGGTTCGCTTGTTCGTAATAAACAAATTGTGCTCTTGCCTGGTGAATGTTCTCCAAGCAGTTTGCTTCTGGAAGTGGGATTGCAGTTTGCCACAACATTCACGTACTGTTTGCTCGCAAAGTTCACCTGCGCTAAGTTGATCTGAAATTGTATGAAACTAGATACCCATTGGATCAGAGTGATTCTGAGGCTGATGACGATCGGGTAAGTGGACGTCATTCTACCTCCCCAGGAAATACTCAAAGTGCTAGTGTCGTTTCAGAGACGCTATTAACATGTTGCCAACAGTGTGAATGGCCACATACTTGAGCTAATAGGTCTCGCGTCGGTTAACTGACGTCTTCGAGCAATGGTTGGTAGCCTAGAGCCGTCGACTGGAGTACGTACGGCATACTCCTTACTGTTTGCATATATTTATATTGAAGGAACCATTCGCCATACTGGAACTCTGTGGAAACCATGGTTTTGTATGTGACAAAAAACATGGACAACCCTCGGGTCTAATGCCTGTTCCTCCTAACGTGCAATGTATCCCTGAACGTACTTTGCAACGATGCACATGTTACACACCAATGCACGCAACGTTAATAACAAACGGCCTGATGTCAATGGCATCCAGTGAATGTAGCGCGTGTATTGTACATATAAATATATATATATATATATATATATATACAAAAGATGAAAGGGCTAGGATGGACGAATGCATAAACGTTTGTTACACTACGGTCACCGAGGCGGAAGAACTATTCACCGAATGACCCACTCATTAGGATGCCATCCTTGCTGGCGGCTTCGGTGTTTCAGAAATGGACTTTTTGCAAAAGCAGGCATTCTTTGGAGACATACTCCATCGCTTCGAGCTTTCTCACCATGTCGGACAACCCACTCGAGCGAGGGGTGCCAAACTGTTCCCTAACCTGGATTGATTTCCGGACCAAAGCGTTCAATGACAGCCAAATGAGACGTAGCGGCCCCTTGCGCAATCCACTGAGGTAACAGCAATAATGTCAGAATAAAATAGCAGTAATAATTGTTCAGCTGTATCGCCCTTTCAATGCCTAGATTCCACAATACTTGAAGAAAGCACGAGGACTGGGGGTACTGCCAGGTTGTTTAAACCTAGAAGGGATTAGTAAGATGCAGAGATTGAGCAGAGGGAGCGAGATGGCTCAGTGGTTAGAGCGCGAATTTACTGACAGGAAGGCCCACGATTCGAACCCGACCTCTGACTCTCGACTTTCCCTGTCTAGGCTTGGGCAACCTGGCAGTATCCCAGTCCTCGTGCTTCATTCGGGTGGCATGGCAACTAGGCACCGAAATGGTGCTACAGATGAATGAGAGATTGGGCTTGAACGACGGACGTTCTGGTCAGTAATCTCGCGCCTCAACCACTGAGTTATCTCGAGCTTGATAATGCCATGCTGCCTCAGGTGCTCAAATCGGAGCAGTGAAATATATGTCTCGTTGCAGTCTCACAAATTCTGAACTAGTCTGTAGTGTCTAAGATGAAGTGGGCGGAGGAATAAACAAATCTAATTGAGCTTTCGATCGTCGTGAAGACCAACTTGACTCAACTGGTATTTCACCCGTTTAAAAAACTGAAAAGCTGAAGTCACCCTCCAAAGTGCGGGGACAGAGTCAGCAAATCCTTTCGGCGTAAAAGCAGATTATGAAAAAACTAAGTACGGAGTCTAAAACATAGACGGTGGTGTAGAGAGACTGACCTAGCACGAGAGAGCTCGGCGGTTACCGTGTGAAAGTACTGCCTAGAAGGTTTGTGGTTCGAAACCAACTCTGGCCTTTCGAGAAATCTGTGAAAAATGACAATAGCTCAATCAATGTGCCTTTTTCGAAGTGTAAGGAATCTATGTACCGAGAAATGGGCTATAGCTGAAACATTAGTATTATTGATAATAAGATTTAATATTAATTGTTATGATTGTTAGTGAAACCAGGTGCACAGGATGTAAAACGCTAATTCTAAGAGTGGCCTGATACTGACTGGACAAACCTCAAGACAAATTACAACGACGTGTCATAAAAACTAGCCCTAGGGGCGATGATTGGTAATGTGAGGAGGCGGGGTAGCCTGCTTTTTCCAAAAATTGGACACGCCAACGGACTCCTGACACACTCTGAAAGGATGAATGTTTTCGATGCACAGAGAAATTCGTCACTTTGCAGCAAGCAGATGAAAACAGGACCTGAATTAATGAATCATTTATCACACAACAAACTGATGAACTTGACGAAGACAGGACATCGGGGTAAGACGATTAAAACCTTCAAAAGACATATTGCTTGAACTCTTGATAAAAGTATTCAACCGGTTTCTTAACCAAGTCTCGTTATCTAACTACTGGATGACGGCCACTGTCACACGTATTCTTAAAGGTGGTTCTTTCAAACTATAGGAACATTAAGCGTAATTCACCTGTCTTCTAAGATCTGGAGAGTTCCGTGCATGACACAGTGACCGGTAACCGGCTGACCCATGCAATTCAACACGGTTTCGTGAAGACGCTATCTTCAATCTCTAACATGCCCTATTTCATGTAGGAAATCTCCAAAAGACTGGACAAGAGAGAAAAGCCGGAGCCTACTAGGTGGACAAGGTGAATCAAGCCTTACTATATTCGACGAAACAGGTCTGCGGGACGGCACCTAATCTATTCGGCTGGTTACACAACTTCCCAACCAGTCGTAGCTTCGTGGGTAAAATCGATCAGCATGGCAGCGGAATGCCCCAAGGTTCAGTATTAGGGCATCGCCTTTTCTTGTTTAGGACACTGAACCACCCTCAGCCCCCATGGCTGACAGTGTGAATTGGTGAGACATCCATCCGAAGCGGCTTCCTGACTTTGCAGATGGACTACAGATCGGAAGATGCCATCAAGAGTAGGTAAGTGTCGACTCTTGGGGAAGTCAGTGACTGTGCTCCCTGTAGTAACTCTGAAGTCCAATTGGGCTCCGGTACCTGGGTTGGCAAGGATGTGTGAGGTTGGGACGGTCACATTCAACTTTAAACCATCTCGTCATGGTGTGTAGGCAATCTCAACACTGCAGCCTCACCAAGCTCACACGGATAGTCTGAACCAGGGAGCCTGATACTGGCCCATTGGCTCTGATATACAGTCGATCCCTAAGAAGCCAAAAAATCCTGTTTTTACCTATTCCATGCTCCAACGTGTGACCCACGATAAGCGCATACATCCGACGACAAGTCTCCGCGAATGAATACGTACATAATTTGGTGGAGTGTGCGTGCGAGTTTGAACAATACCTTAGCATTGTTGTGACGCCTTGGAACCCGCCGTATCTTGTGCTACCCTATTCCCTCTCACTGAGGAAATTTCCTGCTTACAAAAATCATGCCTACAGTGATTTGGAACAGCTGATCTGCCGGGAGTGGATTTTTTTCTTACGGAGATTCCAAACAAGTCTCCGATCCGGACCGAACAACTCACCGCTTGTGGAAGTGTTTCAGCTGCAGCGCCTACATGGATAGCATCATACGGTCCGTCCTGAGGCCAGCCCTGTCGGCCGTCACCCGTGACCAGTTTGAGTTGCTTGTCCATTTCGATTCCCCTCTCTTTGGCCACTTGACTTTGAGCGAGCCAGTTGGTTACATATCCCCTCGCCATAGTGGTTAACTCCTCAATGTGTTCAATGCCCACAGCAACACCAGTGGGACCGACCTGCCAAATAATGTTGAAACAGAGCGATGAGACTAAGGTGGGGCTATACGATCTACCTAGTCATCGTTGCAAAAAGCCGGTTGACAACAAATGTTTGTTCAGAGATCTTTGAAACCAACGTCTTTCTGTTAAGCTCAGTGGCAAAAAAGGACGACATCTGTCAGCCTAACCAACTGCGATCAATTCGCACCACCGGACATTTTTCAAGAAGTCTGACGGTATAACGTGAGAAGTATCATGCGATGGGAGATTTCCATCCGTTCTAGAAAGTGTCACAGGAAAAAAGTGTTGGTGTTGAACTATTTGTGCTAGCATTGGTAGGAATTGGTTCATATCCAAAAGTTTATGTAAAAAATCTTACCAGTAGCTAATTTGTTCTCATGCAATTGTGAGGAGGAAAATTAAGGAACTACCTAAACCCAATCGAGAAAAGTTCAATGAACGGAACGACAACGACCTGTTCAAGGTAAATTTCTATTTTCAGCCGTCAGCTACAGAATTAACCGGTCCCGAATATAGAGGACTGCGTGGTAGTGACTGTGTAATGCATACATGTTGTCACTTGTTGGTGTATCTTCGGAACAAGTAACAATCTTTTTTGAACACATTAATTAGCAAGAAATTTTTGAATTTAAGTAGTACACTAAAATTGTGGAGAAACCTGGAAGAGCGCCCACCCTAGTGAACGGCCAAAAGGGTGTGGTTCTTGGGGGACGCACTCTCTTGAAGGCACAAGCTTCTAACCCTATGGTCGTAAACACAGAAGCAACCCACTGATGGACTAACAGATCCGATTGGCAGGATCAACGGTGGAGCAGACGGAATAAAGATAAACGGGTACCGGTTGGAGGCACAAATGTCATCCGGACTTCGACTAAAATAGGACTGACCATCCAAACGGCTAATCACAATCGAAGTTTCCTCCTCATAAAAAAGTGGGCTGGCAATGGTTCCCGGATCCGCCTGTTGTTGTGTTTGACCAACGGCAAATTTGTCACATGAGTGCATGTAACCTATCTGTATTCGCCATCCTTTGGCAGTATATGTATGCGAGACACATCTCCCGACTGTGCGTCCTCCAAAGTTTGGCCATGCTGCACTCATGTATTCTCCTTCAGCTGCCTTATCATTCCACAACTGCACGCTTGCTTGTCGCATGTCTTCCATAGTGGGGCGAAGATCCAGAGATCATGCACCCACCGCAGTTCAGTCGATGCCCGTTGATGAAGACACGACTGGAAGGACCGTGGATCAAACTCAACTTCGATATCTCGATTGACCTTGTCTAGGCTTGGGCGACCTGGCGGTATCTCAGCCCCCATGCTTCCTTCGGGTGGCATGACGGATACGTACCGAGGGTCACTACAGCTGAGCGATTACTACTGGAGCAAAATACAACTACTATCACTACTACTAATAATAATAATATTTTTTTCAATGCCTAGCTACCATCCTACCCGAAGGAAGCAAGAGGGTTGCCAAGTTGCCCAATCCTAGATGGGAGCAAGCGAGATGCACAGGTTGGGTTCGAATCACAGAAATTCCGGCCAGTAACTTCCAGCCTTAGCCGCATCATCACCATCAACGACAGCATAACATTGGTGTTCAACGATGATGCTTCGCTGCCATAATTTGTTAGAAAGCCTTATTGTGAAGAAAAGAATAAAAGTGGACGGGGAAGAAATTTAATGCTATCCTATCACAATCATTCTGAAGTGGCTACATCTACAGGCACTCCAAGCGATCTGGACAAAAGCTGACAACAAGAACGTCACTGCCATCTCGCAGTGTCTTTAACCAAGCGCAGTGGGGATCACACGGTCCCCATCCTAGAGGGCGAGCTGCACCGAGAGCACCCAAACTTTTCGTAATCTTTTTCATACCCTTCTGTAAAATCAAAGGTTGACCACGTCTCCTATTTAACCATGGTTCTGAGACAACGGTTATGGAGTACATGAAGACGTCTCAGGTAGGTTGCTTACAGAGGCCATATCTCACAGCCATACAACGAAACAGTCCGTCCTCTGGCCCTATACACAGGTCTCTTGAGATTCAGGGCTGTGCCTATTTGCCACGATAGGTAGCAAAAATCAGCAAACGCGACCCAAACCTTGAAGATTCGTGCAATGACCTCACCGGTCGCACTACAATCAGAACTAATACAACTTCCAAGGCACGTAAAACGCTCCACAACTTCAAGTGTCGCACCTTGGACGGCGAGTGGCGAGATCATTGATTGCACGTCCAGGAGCATGACCTTACACACTGTGGCTGCAAAGTGCATACCAAAGGACTGGATGACTTCGGTCAGTTTTTCTTGTATCGCTTGCTCTTCCTTCTGTCCAAAAGTGAGAACAATGTCTGCATATTCCAGGTTGACAAGGTTCTTGATCGGAGTGATCTGAACACCTGCGTTTTGAAGACCTTTCAGTGTTCACCTCATGACCTCATCAATAACGAAATTGAACAAAAGTGGACATTTTTCTCGGAAACCATTGCTTGTCGGAAAGCATTTGGAGAGCTGCGTATACTCACGCACCCACAAGTATGTAAACACAAAGGGCGTATGATATTCAGGAACTTCTGGGGCATACCCTGTTTCGCAAGCTTGCTGAAAAGCACGAACCGAACGACAGAATCAAACGCACTCTTGAATTCAAAAAAGATCAAGATTGTGGGGCGCCTACACGCATGTCGTTGCTCTTACACTTAATGGAGTGTGAAGATGTGGTCTACACAGCCCCTCCCCTGCCTGAATCCTGTTTGTTTTTCTTCTGTCCCCTCTTCATGTGAGTTCATAAGAGGAACTAGACTGCACGACGCAGAGTTTGGTTACATCGGCTCTCAAACTATTTTCTCTCTGAGTGCCACACTCTGCAAGCACCCTTTCTGAAAATGTACATCACTCTCGACTCACCCCTGTTGGTTGGGTGAGAGCCAAATAGGTTAGACAAGCACTCACTGAGGATTTCACCTCCATCCTTAAACAGGCTGATGGGAGTTCGTCAAAAGCAGCAACTTGATGTCTCCACGTTTGAACAACTCGAGTGGGATGTCATCCGGACCAGCAGTTCGGTGGCACATAAGGGAATATATGCAGTCATAAACCTCCGAGGCCACATGGGGTCCCAGATTGTACTTTAGTTGCAGGGCTCAAATAAGTGATAGCGGATGGCCACGAGGATTGTTCTTCGAAGTGCTCGACCCAGTTGTCAAGACATCCCTCTTTAGTGAAGATGACCGCGCCATTTCGCCCCTTGATAGTCTCTCTCACAGGCGGTTTCCGGGTACCGGCCGCACTGATCAACCGAGATAATATTCCGCCATTCCCGACTTTCTCAGCTTCCCTTGGCGTTTTTTATTTACCAGGCTTGTCGGTCGGGGTGCAAGCTCATTTCCACTTGACGTCTGATAATTCGTTTGGAACCAGCGTGAATATTTCTCCGAGATTCAAACAATACCACCGCTCTGCCTGGGATCCATCACTTGAGGGACCGGAGTAACGTCGAGCCACAGGCAAAACTCACGACACTGTGCAAAGATGTGGCGACTTCGTCTCAACACGAATTCGCATCCAGAACAGTTGGAAGAGAGTTCAGAAGACGATTTTGATAGATTCGTATAACTTCGGGATCTGCAACTATCTCGGTTACTGAGTGATTTTTCCGTACATTAGGCGGTGCTGGAAAAAGTTACGGCAGCGAAGCATCGGTGTTGAACACTGATGTCATGCTGTCGATGATGATGATGATGAGTGCATAAAAAGTCTACGGTTGGGATATAGCTGAAGCATTCGTTAGGAGTTGGTAGTACGTACCGCGTCCAATCTATATCGACCACCTAAGCGACTCTCAAATACGCTAAGTCTGTCCAATTGTGCATTCATATCTCCGGCAACCATACCAAAATTTGAGCTTTTAGCCCACCGCAACAGGGCATTCCAAACGCTCTGCAAGGCGACCTAATAGGCATGTTCTCATCATCGTGAAACAGATTTGATTAGGTCGTCCAGACGGTAAGAAGTACCAAGCTTTGAGGAGGTGGAAGATTTGGAAAAATAATATGTTTACACGGTACAGATTCCCTGAAAATCTCCAGGCCAACAATGAAGCTAGCCTAATACATTTGCTTGTGTTTCTAGGAGAGCAGTTCAGCAAGTGGTGGGAGATATGTGCGAACAAAACTTACCATTAGAGCCATACAAGCAGTCAGGTAGCCAGTACCAGCACCCACATCCAAGGCATGTGCTCCGGGAACAAGTTTGTCCTGGAGCGCCTCCAGAGCATGGGCATGCTGTGAGGAAAACAGGAAAGGAACAAACACGCATCCGCTACCTTACACTACTTACGGAACTTTCGATTTTCGAGCAAATATAAAGGACAATGAAAGATGATATCCTATAGAAGCCAGTAAAAAGTTTTTGTCACGGAACCAAACAACACACATACAGTACATGGCGGTGGCCGCGAGATATTTCAGAGACCACCATAATTCAAAACAGTCCATCAGTAGCACAGTACTGAGAAAAAATAATGCTTGACGATGGCACGGAGTGTTCTACATAACTCGGCAGCAGTCTGGGTATTGCCTTTCAGGATGGTGCTATCTTTGTGTGTATCAAGAGATACTACAGTAAACGGCTACAAACTAAGGTAAATGGCGTTCTTGCTGTCGTAGTGATCTCACGAAAAGAGGACACCAACGTGAAAGGGGCAGTTGAGCGTATTCTCGGGAGAGACCGCGTGTGCACTAAATCGTGAGTGATAGAGAACGCTACTTTATGCTCTCCAGGATCGTGACCTCTTTCACGACTGTCGCCCACTAGGGACGTTTAATCAGACGGACCTATAAGCAGGCGATTGCACAAGAATAATATAGGATCGCAGTAACCGCCGAACCCGAGTGTGAACGACCATGAACACCGAATGGCTTGAACGTGGGTTCAAGTAGAACACAAGGTTGATTGAAATGGAACTTAGCGACGAGCCCCAAGGGCGAAACGGGTCGTGGGCTGTCTAAGAGCTTACAGAAAAAAAGATAAACGTTCAGATGTAACACCCTTCCGCTGCCTAGCTGTTATGCCACCCGAAGGAAGTATGATGGTTGGGATACTGCCAGGTTGCCCAAGCCTAGACAGGGGAAGTCGAGAGGCAGAGGTCGGGTTCAAAACACAAACCTTTTGGTCAATAAATTCGCGCTAACCACTGAGCTATTTCGCCACCAGAAACCTTATGAGTAGTGTTCCTTCGAGAATAGATACTGCATATCTCGAATTTTTTACCAACTGAAATTTGTGAAACACATTCAGTTGAAAAATGTCACAAACGAGGACCTCTGCTAGTTTTCTGTTAAAGCCAAATCAGTGTACTAATGAAGATATTTCGGGAACTTCGTAAAATTTGGATTCATGTAGAACATGAGGTTGGCTAGGAAATGTGCGCTCAAAAGCATTCGATTCAAATACCTTGCCTACTGTGGCCAAGTCGGTTAAACTCCTGTTTTAATTATTCAGGTTACAGGACAAGAGAAATCGATCAATCCTAGTGGCTCCGATTTTTTCACCTGACTCCATAAAATTCAGCGCTCCATCTTGTCTTTAGCCATAAGCCCTTTGGGGATTAAGTGATCCCAATCACGTATCGAATCAATGCTGTCCAAACAGCTAAACTCGATAACAGTGCAAGTCGGTTCCGGTTTTACTGTTCTCACAGTTCCTCCTTGCTTTCTTTGTCATTGTCAGTTATCTCTCCGCTGTTTTTACTCTTGACAGTTTAGAACACACACCCCTTGATTGAATCACTGGTTATTCGAGATGACAGCAAAACAGCGATAGAACGTGTTTAACCACATTGATGAAGCAACAATTTCAGTATTCGAAAAAGTTACCCTGTTGCGCAGTCCCCTCGGAGATCTGAAGAATGCCTGGTAGTACTCCGAAGTTTGGCGGTTCTAAAATTCTACAAATGGCTGTAAGACGAAACCAGTAGTCTATCTTTTCGGTACTGTCAAGAATTTGTGCCAACTCCTTGATCCTCTGATAAGGTGCAGCATTGCACAGAGACTCGTGAATAGCACTCAGCAAGCAGGCGAGACTAGTTACGTGTCATGTGCCCAGGTTTACGACGCGAGGCATTTGGTGGCTGAACACAATCATGAGCAGCACTTTTGGTGGAAGAATGCTGCATGACTGCTCCACACTTCGATTCAAGAGGCTAACCTTCTGAAACCGAGGGATGCTCCGGCTGGAAAAAAGGTATTTTCTTGTAAATCCGCTTGAGCCGACGAATGAGAGTGAGTCTGACAAAGCTGGTAGATGAGTGTGGACACAGACACAGTAATTTGTCTCGAGGAAATTCTCGGAAAAACAACATTTTCACCGCGAAGACAGTTTTGGAGGAGCGGAGCTTTTCTGATACAGTCTGCTCTAGGAGGAACCCCACTTTCCCGAATGCCTGATTCACTCCCCAAAGGGAACGATCACAGCACAAATACTCCGTGCCATCGACTCAGACTTGCCAATGCATTAGCACCTCGACCAGTTAGCATACGCACAGCTGATAAACCGACCCGTCAAATCAGTGAAATTTTTTAGACTGAACTGTGTCTAAAACAGCTGATAATACAGTCGCGTACACACAAAGCGCATCAATTGTTGACAAACTGCATGGTTGCGGTACCGATTGAGGGCAATAAAGCCGACAGATGGGACAAAACAGTATACGATGATCCAGTAACTATACAGCTCACAATAACTACCATTGTATGCACTGTCAGGAAACGTGACGGTACCGAATGTCCGGGGCATTTACTTCAAACAAAATGAGAAAATTTCATCCCACCCGTACGAAAGTTAAGATACCGAGGTGCAAATTGGTGTAAATTCTCACCAAATCAGTGCACGTAGCACACAACGTAGTTCTTATTGGTCACCATCGGAGCGGAGCGGTCCAATTACTGTCAATGAGCTTGTGCTATTAACCAGAGACATTCAGTTATCAGTATCTGTTTTATTTTGTGCAGCAATACACCCCGTGATTAGCCTTAATTCGGTTGTCCGAAATGGTTATTGGCTAAAACCCCATGAGTGAAAAATATCCCAGTATGGTGGAAAATAGTGAACAACTACAGACAAAATTCATGGTGCGTTGAAACGGCCTTGTTCGCCGTGTCACGGAATGAGTGATGTCCGGTTGGTTCTCGTATTGCCGCATTGGATTACACAAATACATGTAGACAGACCCACACTTGACAAGGCACAGTGCTTTTGTTATATTGAGCTTTCGCTCAATACTGAACACCCCAACCACGCCCTATATTACAATTAAGCCGTATATCAGTCACGTGCTAACTTCTGGTATATGGAAAAGACTAAAATTCCAAACCAAAAATGGATGCTATGCGGTAATGAGTAACGAGCTGGAAACTTTACGAACCAATTGTCTAAACAAAAATCCGGGAATTCTCCCATGGATGAAACTAAGCTGTAAAGCAGCTGATTGTCGAACTTCGCTACGTCATTCACGTAGGGTTCGATTTGTCGTCAGATTGCACACTACCAGATTTTCACATCCCAATATGTCACTAAGATGGACCTTGATCTATCTACTTAGTTGAAGATGACGGTGAACGCTATGGTGCCTTTTCCATGCTACCCATCCCTATTTGCAAAAGTCTGCATGTGGGGGATTCTTGTGGTATTTAAGGCTCATGTAGCTGAAAAGCATGTGTGGAAACCTGGAACACGGATCTTGAATTTTGGTCTTTAGTAAAGGGTACCTAAGGTGATATTTGCTAAGAGTTAGAGGCGCTCGACCAAGAGATATCAATCTACAGTCAAATTTCGCCTGATGGAAATGAGGTGGTCTCAATTTGGGAGAAGATGATCTCTCTTGGAGTGAGGTTGATAGGACAACAGAAGTGTTTTTTCATAATAAGTGGGTTTCACATTTCCCAGGCTCGCAAAACCCCTTCGACCCTATATCGACCCTCATCAATAGGTTTTGTTCAGGTACAATTAGTACTTTCTGATGTCAATGTGGATAGTGAGTTTTGTCTTGTCCTGCAGATTGAACTACCCAGGCATCAGTAGAAGTAGACTTGAGTGACCCCATCACCATTCACAGAGGCTATCTATTGTGTCCATACATGTGCTCGACAAATCAAAACTACAGATAATTACTTCCTACTTAAAAAAGAACTAAGTGTTGAAAATAGTTGGTTGCGAAACCAATTGGGAAGTTCCAGCTGTTCCGACAAATGTATAATATGTAAACATTTCAAAGGTTACTTTTTAAGCAGGACGTTTTGGTTAGGCTTGAATCTAGCACAAACAAACTTGACTTGAGCAACATATGCTTCCAGTTCGGGTCCTGTTACACAGCCGACCGGCCTTCAATGATATCCATCGACTAAGCCTCGTCCTCCAACAGTTCAAAGTGGTAAGTAACACCCTAAGCACTCGTGAAGGCCTAACATTGTGATACATTGGACATTCGAGTCCAGTAGTGTTCCGACATTCCAACGCTCAAACTAGAGTGCATTCCCGATTGTGAAGCCCCGAGCTTACAGGAGATCATCCTGGTTCATTGGACTAGCAAAGGACCCGTCGTTTACACGAAACGTAGTAGACGATACCAGTTACGGAACAATATATAGATTCAACGACGACTAAAGTCTCCAGTGCCACAAGTATTTGTTCTTTCTAGCTTCTTTACAGTCATATGTGATGTTCAGGGCAGCAAGGAATCCGGTGAAGATGACAAGACAACATATCCTTCAATTTCGAAAGTAAAGTCAACAACCCAATCCATCAGAGTTGCTGTCTTCGTTGCGAGGAACAATTAGGCGATTAAGAGATAGTGATAGTTAGGTGATGCATGCAAAGGTGAGGGGTCAACAGATGAATGAATAAATGTTCGGGATCTCAGTGGAGATCGATTACGAGAATAAATTGTTAATGTTCGGGACCACAGTGGAGATCGATTACGAGAATAAATTGCATGAAAACATATCTGATTCAGATCGCCTACAACTACCAACTGAATACACAGTTTAAAGGTTGCAGAAATTTAACCTTTATTAATGGCGAAGGTTGATCATGTTGCAGCCTACGCTAATTGGTGTATATGATTCAACAATAGGTTTCACTCACCATATGAGGGGCACTAATAGTGGCTTCATACCCTATCGGCATCGGTCGGTCCTCGTACGCGTTATGCTTGGAGAACAAGCCACGGTCCACTGCTAGCATAGCATCCTTCACAGTGGATGAACGGATCACGCGATTCTCTGAAGATGCAATGTGAATGCAAACGTCACTTACTATACAGGTTTCCTATAAGTTCCTCGTGAGTTCTGCCACTTGATTGCCAAGCCATGGCTGAAACTGATAAAACAGATAGGACATGGAACAACCCAAATCCACTTCTGGTACTGGAGATGTGCATACAACAGAACTTGCAAGAACGAAACAACCCGCGCCACATGGCAGTCAACAACGTGAAGAAAGACAGAGTAGACACAGTTGGATTGGAAAGATGATTTCCAGCTAGATGCTTCGTCCAGATCGGGAAACGGGATAGCTGCAGGAAAAGTAGCATATTTAAGAAGCCTCAGGTGATGCTGAAGCGAACGACTATTGCTACTATCAGAAGTGACAAGCAGAATGTGTCTCTATTTTTAATCTACACTACTTTCATGATGAAATCGAACGGGCAACATAAGCATTCTAGTGAGAATATGAGAAACGATTCACACGCGACAGGCCAGCTTGCTCGATCAGGTGCTTCGAATATCGAAAGAAGGTCCCCTTCAAAGGGCCATCTCTGCCTGAACATTACAATTTAGTTGTTCCAAAATAATGACATAGTAAATGGTCCCATAAGAGAGAACAGATCATTTGGATGTATTGATCAAATCCTCAGTTTTGTGAAGCTGAATGACTGAGTCAAGTATTTATTTATGTCCGCGTGGATTTCGAAGTACTCTCTATTTGAGCTCTTCGAAATATCACTTTCATAATTTGGTATGCCACTATGGGGCAGATGAAACAGTTTTGTCGAAGTCTCATCAGATAGTTTTAAGCACGCCCAACATGAACAAAAGATACATCCAGGTGCTCTTTCGTTTACGCTATGTGAATAAGCACCTTACACCTCATTTCACGGGTTTCCAAACTCCCTTCTAGAAACTACACTGGGTGGAAGAGATATCACGCAAATTTTCCACAGGCTTGAAGTGAGTGTGCCGTTCTTTGTCACTCGCTGCCTTACCTTCATTTGGATTGTTTGGTTGATCGTAGACAACACCATCTGTGGTGACTTCTCTACTAAGACCTGTCACCTCGATCTGGTGTTTCGACTTAGATGCGGGTCACGCTGTTCGGAACTCCGCCCCTCATGCGCAAATTTTCCGCAGGCTTGAAGTGAGTGTGCCGTTCTTTGTCACTCGCTGCCTTACCTTCATTTGGATTGTTTGGTTGATCGTAGACAACACCATCTGTGGTGACTTCTCTACTAAGACCTGTCACCTCGATCTGGTGTTTCGACTTAGATGCGGGTCACGCTGTTCGGAACTCCGCCCCTCATGACTCATTTATGGCAGACAAAAAACAGAGGTCTTATAAAACGGGTGGTTGTAGCATGAGTCAGGTTACCGTTAGTGTCATACTAGCCTTTGTGACACAAGTGAAGATAACAAGGTATTCCCTCCAGACGATCAGAATACCTGTCTGCAGAAGCGGCAATGCTGCCACACACGAAGAACTAAACAGTTGGCGCTAAATCGCTGCATTATGATCACCCAACGGTTGACTATGAATGTTGGCGAATCATCCATGCTGGTACGTGATAGTACTAAGTATCAAGCTTCATAACTTATTTGCTGCACCCTCGGAGTAGGTCAGCTTTTCGCCACCAAGCGGGTCAGACCAATGAACCCTAGGCACCGGCTTGAATCTTAGAAATGAAAAACCTCCATCCAATGTCTTGCTGGTCAGTCGGTTGAACAGAACATACGCGCAAGGTACTCCGTAAAACCCGCCACAACATCCCACAAATTTGTGGGCCAAACTGCCGGATCAAAAGATCAAGGTGACATGCCTCAGACCAACCTGTTTCGTCGATATGGGTAATCGGAATTTACCACTTGCACTTGCAGCTCTTCGTTCACCTACTTTCCACCCACAACCCACACTTGACCCGTTCAGTTCTATTTAGCCGATCTCGTAATCATTAAGTGTCTCAGCCACTGTCCAATAAACTGAACAAAAATCACCCTTTGATAACATCAGAAGAGCTTATTCATACTGCAGTCTCTATCCGCCGTCTTCTCTTGTAGAAGCTGTTTTTCCCTTTATCCGATGTCCGTTTTCCTTCCGAGGCAACTCCAGCTCAGTCCTGAAGTTAAAACTGCCGAGAACGAGTCATGGTAGTGCCCATTTCATTCCCTGGTTATCCACCGATCCTGACGTAATGGCTCGTGACACCTATAACGAGGGAGTTGCACTCCGTCCCAAGGCACGAAGAATTTTATTACACTCGATCCCAGTGAACAGTCACCAGTACAGTCGTCTGGTTAAGTGAGTACAAACACGGTTCAACACAGTAAATGGTTTTTTCTTGTCCTGTCTACTGCGCTACGACCCCTGTCTAGGCTTGGGTAACCTGGAAGTATCCCAGCCCACGTGCTTCCTTCGGGTGGCATGGCAATTAGGCACCGAAAGAGTGCTACAGCTGGACGACTGAGCCAAACCGAAACGTCTTTAGGCCTTCGACAACCATTGTCTCAGAATAATGGCCCGTGTGGGGTAGTGCCGTTGAATCTGCATTGGGACAATTCGAAAGCGCGTGTTTGGTCGCCCAACAGGGACTTCAGTCTAAAGTGCTCAGCACCAAACGCTGTGGTGGCTAGGCAAGTCGTTGAGCACGCCGAAAAGTCCCTTGTTGAGAACAGTGCTACTTTCCGTTCCAAATTCACAGTGGCCCCAGAAGAGAGGTCGTCTCTGGTATTATTATGCACAGGTTGTCCAATTAACTGGGGAGACAAACTCGTGAGAATCACGCTGGGTTTCGCCGTGGCCAAGGATGTGACCATACATCTCACCACATATTTCACAAGTTCTTGAACAGCGCCACTGATGTATCTGGACGGGTACGACCAACGACTATACGCGACTTGAGAACGAGCGCACAAATCTCTAGCCATGACGCGAGCCCAGCCACTTTTAGCGCAGAGAGAAGAGGATCGGGCCTTCGCTCGACACCCATAGATATAAGCTGGGCCGCAACGATGCTCTTCAGCCCACCGGCCGTGGTTCATCCTTTGACAGTCGCCTTGTGATTGGCCTATGCCAACTTCTTGATATCAATTAGACTCGCACCACACCCTATTAACGCGAAGGGAATAGGTCAGTAGAACGCACATACAGAAGAATTAAACGGTACTAGCTGCTTACGTCGACCAAACGCCACAAGACAGGTGGGACGAATATCTAACGCAGTGCTTTTGGCGTAACGCGCATCCGTACATGATTCCACTGCTTTTTCCTTTGCACAACATCAATGTGGGCGCGACTCCGCAACCAGTAAATATCCGGTTGCCGGCGACCCAAGTCGAATTCGCAAACCTGAACGAATACAGTCGAGGACTGAAGAAGCGGTTATTGACAATATTTCGTGTTGCACCATTATTATTATAAGATGCGTAATTCACAACTGCACCAAAAAGCCTGTTATGATCGCCGAACAGTTGGCCGTGTATATCGAAGCAGAGAGTATGTGTTCTCGCATCGACAGAAACCACCACCAGGCATGACATCAAAATTTTACCATCAAAGGCAGAGACCATACACTATAATGTACAGGGCAGCACCTGTAACTGTCGTGTTAGGGACCCATTGAAACCCTTAGGCAATACACTTACAGTGCAGCACGATCAACTCAAAATAGCACCAAACACACACACCTTAACAAAACCCTGAAATTTGTAAACAGGTACCCGAACCAAAAATTGCATTAGATGTTCCTCCAGAAGGTGGCCCTGTTGGCGTCGCCCAGGACAGTTGGGAAAGTGCCCCGTCCGGGTAGATGGGTTAAGTGTAACGCCGTTAAAATTGTACATAGCCCCACCAGTATGTTTCTCTTCTGTCTTATGTTGCAGGTTCAAGGTACCTCAGTTCGCTTTTGGAAGAAGACCGAAAGAAACCCACTGACTGAATTGACTGTTTCCACATCACGTTGGTTGACATTTGTGCACTTCGGTTTCGGTTTCGGTTGTGTCAAATACAACTATATTTGCGCCGCGGTTGTTCTACCCTTCTATCCTTGTATCGTGCACGCTGTGTTTTTGTGTGCCACTGTTTCTGATTTGAACCTTGCGCATCTGTTGCCTTCCAGCGTACCACGTCCACTTACAGGGCTCCTGGCCGCACAATTGTCTCGACTGCAAAACCTCTGCTAGTGGAATAAAACTTTTTACGCCAAAATGTTTCGCTTTTTTGCGTATATGCTCAAACAAATAACCACCCTAATGTACGTTCATATTTTTACAGCACTCTAAATTTCATTGTCCTCTGAGGTATCATTACCTTGGGCGGAAAAAACCTGGTGGGGCACCTTCTTAGCATCATTGGATCCCCGGAAGCATCGATGGGGCTCAAAAATTTAGACGGATAATCTGAACTCAACTGCTCCTTTTTAGTCCACCAGGGACACGTCGTAGCTTCTGAAAAATTAATTCCACTGTGCGAATACTCAGCGCCTCGTCTCACCATCTCACAACATTGTTGCACGGGATGCCGGCAGACAGCGGTATTCGGCGTACTAGAGGATGTAGTGACGGCGCACGCCAGCTCTGAAATATGCATATATGGAAATTGATATTGTTGGAACCACAAGGCACACAAAGCACACATTCGCAAAGTTTGGGTGACGTAAATGAGAAAGCCCGGAGCGAAGCAGCAATTTGCGTATATTGAAACCGGCACAGTTCACGTACAGGTAAAAAATAGCTCAAGGTCACATCGAGGGGATTGAAATTGGCCTGCTTCTTGTCTGAGACACCTTGTGGTTCGTGGTTCGTCAGGGACTACTGTAATAGAGACGAAGAGATATGCACGCGTCAGGTCATAGGATACACATGTATAAGCGGATACAGTCAGGTTTCAATGCCAAGCCTTAGATGCACACCCAAAATTTCTCTGAAACCATAGATCCGAGATGGAGAGCTTTAACATGAAGTTCCAGCATTCAATGGTATTTATTCGGTCCCTCAAAATCTTTCAACACGGCCTTAATTTTGTTGGAAGTTGTTTAAACGTACTCGAGGTCCACCGTAAGCGCGAAATTCTAATTTCAACGGCAGTCGATGGTTTCGCGTTGTCTCCCTGCTGACTGCGGGAAATTTGTGGAAGAGCCAGTTCCTTCACGTGTTCCCTTTTGTATTGTAGTTGGAAATATCCTCAAAATGAGAAGAACGATAATTGCGCCCTCTGTGTCGGCGCAAACTCAGAATTTAGCAGCATATCACGATCTGTACGAAAAAGTCTCATTTCATTGTGACAGGCGTTCTGCCTACGCCAAGGAATTTGTCACAACTAATAAGTTTTTTCTTTTTCTACTGGTGGTCAGTAAGCGCTATATCAGGCGCAAGGACAGATCGAAAAATCGATAGTGAATTTGTGAGAATTAGTGTGTTTATGGGCAGAACATGCATACGGCACAATAAAGTGGCCAGTGTTTCAAGTCCCGACACAAACTAAACGGAGTAAGTTGGTCTGGTGGGTTCACGTGGTGATCTGCGGGCAGTAATCAGACTGAGTATTGTAGTCGCGGTACCGTTATTGCGACGCTGTACTTGGGTCCGTGGACAGCCCCGTACATGACATCTTGCGCGAATCGTTTAGGGTTGTCACTGAAGTTAGGATTCGTCAAAGAATCGCGACAAATTAAGATCAGCACGGATCGAGGATATTCTTGGGTCCATCGAGGGCGCACGGTGGTTCACCGCCGTTATTCAGACGAGGCAATAAGACAGCGGTGTCTACATTGGGGACTCAAAATAGGAGAATTCGCAGAAAGTCCGCTAGAAAGCACTATGATGTGAGTTAGACTGTGGCCCGAAATAAAAAGCAGCCAAAAGTGGTCACAATTCAGGATACAGTTTCCAAATAGCTGACGAAAACTTTGTCGATATGGAGTATGCAGAGGATTCACGGATTCACGGATTGGTACACAGGAGCGAGGCTTTTGCCCAAGTTTCCCGGGTCGGTTTTGTTCTTGTCGTTCAGCAGCTGTCGTTCACCTGAAAGGCACAAGTGAAAAAAGGGTGTAGCACTGCTCTTTAAGTTCTCAGCGCGGGGCAGTATGTTTGCCAGCGCGAGGACTCGCGTAAATAAGTGTCTAATAGTGTTTTGAACTGAGTTCTAGAGGGAGCGTGGACAACCGTCTCAGGAAGGTTATTCCACGCAGCAACTACCCGAAATGAGAAAAAAGTTTGCCTAATGAAGGTGTGCGCTCTGAGCTTAAAAATCTTCTTACCGTGTCCCCGCCGTGTGTTTGCTGGGTCAACGGTGAAAAACCTGTTGGCCAAGCCTTGTTCAAACAGGGCGTAAGTAAGAATTAAGTCCCCTCGGAGGCGACGATACTCCAAGGGAAAGAGGTCGAGCACCACGAGACGCGTTTCGTAGTCCATGGACTTGAGACCGGCAACCATTTTCGTAGCAGCTCGCTGGACACGCTCAATGAGGATTACGTCTTTCGTGCGTCCTGAGTAGACAACCGGGTTGGCATATTCAAGGAGCGGTCTGACATAGGCCCCATAGAGTATTTGGAAGTCCGTGCGAGTAATACGAGAGAAGGTACGCCGAATCATCCGTAGAACAGCGAATGCCTTCTGAGCCGATTTCTCAAGGTGCAGTGAGAAGGACAGGTTTGGAGAGAGCCAGATACCCAAATCTTTTTTGGCATCTATCCTCGTGATGTCTTCTGGTCCTTTCTCACCATGCATGACAAAGGAGTTCGCTGAGTCTCCTCCAAATGACATATGGACGCACTTTTCGTCATTCAGAGGAAGGTGCCAGTCCAACGACCACTGCTTTGCGGCGTCCACATCAATTTGGAGGGCACTGGCATTGGAACTCCACGATTTCAAGTCGTCCGCAAAAAGTAGACATGGACTTGAAATAACATCTGGAAGGTCATTGACGTATATCAGAAACAGCAAAGGTCCCAAAACGGAGCCCTGAGGAACTCCAATGGAGACCGGCGCCGCAGAAGAGTAGGTCGAGCCTACTTTCACTCGGAATGATCTGTCTGATAGGAATGCCTTGATCCAGTGTAGGATTTTCCCTTGAATCCCGTAAGACTCGAGTTTGTGGAGCAGAGGGACGTGTGGGACTCGATCAAATGCTTTTGAAAAGTCGAAAAATATGGCATCCGATATGAGTCCCTCGTCCTTGGCTTGGGTTAAGCTGTCCATAAATACGAGCATGTTCGTCACGCAGGAACGGTTTGGGAGAAATCCGTGTTGAGCTTGAGAAATCAAGTTGTTGGAAGTAAGGTGATCTAGAATGGCTCGCTTCAGAATGCGTTCCATCACCTTGCATGGCACGCTAGTGAGGCTTATAGGCCTGTAGCTGCCAGGCGATAGTCGGTCACCAGTTTTGTAGATTGGCGTGACAATCGCTTCCTTCCAAACAGAGGGAAGGTGGCCTTCGTCAAGCGACTGACGAAACAGCAGATGGAAATGAGTTGCCAGTGTGTACGACGTTTCCTTCAGGATCCTTGGGTGGACTTCGTCGGGCCCCAACGCGCAGAATGGGTTGATCTTGTGCAGGAGTTGACGAATGTCCTCCACCGTGAATACCAAGTCGGTTAGAGGCCGTTCGTAGGTACGCCTTGACAACGTTGGATGTGACGAGGACGCTGGGACTGAATACAGACCTGCATAGTGATCTCTGTAGAACTCAGATACCACTATTGGGTCACTCGTGGGTTCCCCGTTCCTGTCCCTCAGGGAGAACGCGGATGGCTTGTTTCTTCGGCGATGCCGCATGTATTTGAACAGCACATTTCTGTTCTTCCGGGCGAGGTCTAGAATGGTGGCTTGTTTTCGTATGTTCCATTGGCGGATTTCCGATTTACAGCGGTTCCGCATTTTACGAAATGCCAGCTCATCTTCTGTGTCTCCTGTAGTCAACTTTTTGAGAAATAGTTGTGACCTCTTTTCCAGAAGACGCCGGATCCTTTTGGGTAGTTTACGGCTCGTCCGACTGCGTGCTGGTTTTTTTGGGACGAACATCGCGTCAGCCTCGTGAACTTTCTGGACAATAGTCCTATATAAGTCTTCCACTGAGGCTGGCCCCAGTTTAACTTGGTTAAGAAAGATGCGCATTCCCGAAAAGTCTGCACGGCAGAAGTTTCGAATCCACGTTTGGGGTTCGGGATTTCTGGCCCAATAGCAGATGAAATCAAAGGTGAGCACACAGTGGTCGCTATGTCCCAGTGGAGCGTTAATTGTCACCTGATCAACGAAATGTCTTTCGTTGGTGATGACCAAATCCAGGAGGGACGGTTGTTGGCCCGCGCGGTATCTGGTGGGTGCAACGACATGTTGAGTCCAAGCGCTCTGTTGAACGACTTCGGTCAACGCCGCTGCAAAGGGTCCACTTGATCCGACGCACTGGAGCTCCGTCCAGGGGGCCTTTGGAGCGTTGAAGTCACCTACCAGCAGGAGATGAGTGAAGTGGTAGCTGGAGGAGAGTTGCCCAAGGGTTCGTATGAGGAAGTGGTCATCTTCCGGAGGACTCGAGGGGCTACGGTAGACCACACCGAGAAGGAGAGAATCGGACCCGCGCAGCGGGACTTGAAGCCACAGTGCATCACAAAAAGGTGCAGGAGTGGTATCAGAGAGGACAATCGGGATTGGCAGGGCCGCATGTAAGTATAAAGCAACCCCACCAGCTCTCCCTCGTTTTGAGTCAGCTCGAAAAATAGAGTAGCCGTCTATTGAGATCTCCGCGTCAGAGACATCTGGTGTGAGCCAGGTCTCTGTGAGTGCGATAATGGACGGCTGTTCAAGACAAACTGACTGTTTAATATCACAAAGTTTGTTGAAGAGGCTAAGACAGTTTGTGGACAAGCATTTCAACACTGTCTCTGCTGCCTCCGAAGGTGAGGAGCCGAGAGTTGTGTAACCAGGGAGGTTAGCAGGCTTAATAGCTGCACGTCGGGTTTGAGTCGAGGGCTCCGAAGGGACCTCTGAGGCATATTTGTCTGCTCCCTCGATTGGTGGTTTCGTGGGTTGCTTTTCATTTGCAGGGTTTTTTTCGCCCTGTGGGAGCCCGGTTTGCGCGGGCCTATTAGTTTTGGTGGACGAAGTTTTTTTCCCCGTGGGCGAAAATTTCGACCATTGCTACTTGTAGCCCTTTCTTTAACTTCTTCTGGACGGCCAGGTTCGCTGTTGCTCAATGGGCGATCTCGCGTCTGTTTGGCTTCTTGGGCATTTTGGCGCGATTTGGTCGGAAAGGTGCCTCTGTGATGCTTTGAGCGCTGGGTGGCAGCACCGGGTAGTTCTTTTGGTGGTGCTCCCATGAGGCTGGTTTTCTCAGAGGACTGCACCTTGAAGCCAGCCAGCAGTTTTCTGATTTGGCGAGTTGTATATGGCTTGTTTGGCCGCAGTCGCCTTTCTTTCGCGCCTGTGTGGTCATCCGAGTCACCCGCGATCAGCGTGGCCAACTGGGTGTATGAGGGACTGTTCGGCTCGCCGTGGTCAGGCTTGTGGCTTTGATTGTCATGGTCCTGGGCAAGAGTTGTGTCCACAATCAAAGAGGCTACTTTAGACGGAGTGGAGCTAGAGATTGGCAATTTCACAGCCTCAGTGGATGTACGGTTCTCGCAGCATTCCCCGATGTCGACGTCAGCGCATGTGGTTGGTTTGCCGGTAGGCTTCGCCACTTGACTCCGCTCGTCTGACCCAATCCAGCTCGGTTGTAGCTTGGGTGTGGAGTTCACTGTTGCATCTTTGACGTCTGTTACGGAAAGAAGTGCTGATAGCTGTACGTACTTTGGGCGCTCCGTCCACGTGAGGCTTGCCTCCTCCAGAGCGTCACTGCCTATAGAATGGAATGCCTATAGGATGGAAAGGCGCAGGTATTTTTGAATGCACTGACCAAAGTCATCCCGTCCTTTGGTATGCACTCTGCACCCACAAAGTGTAAGGTAACAATAATGTTCATTCACAACTTGTGAGTGGCATACCGTCGGGCATAATCATAAGATTGCGTTCAGATTAAAGCATGAGTTTGTTCATAGTTGCAGATGGTAGACCGAGTGGGCGAAAGGGTACAGTCAAGAGTAGGAAGGTGTTGGTTGCGGGTGTGCTATCAAATTGCGTATGATGGTGCCACATTTGCACAGACATACTTCGGTTTCCGGGCTGCCCCGTAACGGACGTCATGTTTGAGGTGATTGGGCTGGGAGGTGCAATTCTGTGAGCACCAGGGTTTTCGAGTTGGCTAAGGGAATTTTCAAAGGTATGACGAAGCCAAAGTAAGATTGCAGGTATTTTTCTGGTCTGTTTGGGGATCTCTGGGGATGTAAACCATTGACCAGGTGTAGTGAATAACAGCAAATAGGGCGTCAAAGCCGTGTATTGTCGAAGTTCGAAGTTTGAGAATACGAGGAAATGAGATGAGGTTAGTAAAGCCCTGTGAGTTTAAAGAGCCAAGTGACAAAATGAATTGCATTAATGCAGAGAAAAACTGAACGTTTACCACAATCAGGTGGTGACAACAAGTGACTAAGTGAGACAGGATAGGAGTATATTTGTAATTATTAGACTGGCGATCAAGCACGGGCTGAGTTTGCTAATAAATGCTAATATGGTATAAGAAATCTAGAGCAAACCTGTAAAAGCACGCAGATGTGATGTGGTAAGGGAACTCAAACACCTATCTACGGCAGTGGGACTTCTGAGATGATGATCTAGTTTACCTGGAATTTATTGCATGATTTTGATAAAACCACAATCCAGGAAAGAAAGCGAATATAAGAGAAATGTTCACCAGTCCCCAAGACACGCAGTGAAGCTACTCACAGTCCAAGGGGAGGCGTACGAACTCGTAAAGCGTTATACGTACATTCAAAGTTGTATTACTTCCGATTGTAGTGCGACAGATGAGGTCAATGCACAGATCTCCAAGGCTTGGGTCGCATTTGCTAATTTGAATTACCTATAGCGTCTAGGTGGTACGCCCTCTAATATCAAAAAAGGTGTGCATCATGCTGCAGTACGGGCTGTTTTGTTGTACGGCTGTAAGACTTGGCCTGTTTGAGCCAGACGTTTGGCCTGTCCAGAACTAAGACGTTTTTAAGTGTTGATAACCACTGTCTCAGACGTAGCTCGGTGATATGTAGGCTTGATTTTGGAAGCGAAGATGAATTGCAATACTTTGGCATGAACAGTTATCGGAATGAGGCCGAAACCTAAAAGACAGGCATGGAACAGAGCCTCAGAATAGCCTGAATTAGCGAGCATCTTCCAACATATGGGCCCGAGATTTGGAGGCTTATTTATACAAAATCGGGTGCTGAAAAGTACAACCGCAACACGTTAGCCCGTCGGTTTTCCAGGAAGTAGTCCCTAGCTGACGAGACTGCTACTGCGGCTGAGTATGGGATGGCTACGAGTCGATTCTGTTACGTTATATGGTATTGGTATCGCTTATGAGTGTTACGGGCGGTCGTTGGCCACCGGGTTATTCTACTGGGCATGGTTGATGCCTCATATTCGGGGTTGCACATAGACACGTGTCTAGCAATTACTATACGTAGCCAAGGTAGGCGATATGGCGTACAATTATGAGTATGGCGTCCATCCTTCGCCGTTAGATTAGGTTTGTGTGCATAGTTGAGGCCTCGTATTCATTGATTCGCATAAATACTGGCCGGGTGTTGATTTTGAGTGGCAGAGATAAGCGACAACGCGCACAGTTGGGTATGACGAATTAGGTTACCGCGCATAATCAGAGCTTCCTGACCAACGCCGCACATGGACGCGGGCCTCGCACTTACGATAAGTAGCCGAGTTAGCCGACGTCACGTACAGTTATCCTTATGACAGGCCGTCAGACTAGGTTATCACGCAAAGTTGAGTCCTTATTTTTACCGGCCCGCATAGATACAGGCCTGGTGTTTACTATAGGTAACAAAAATAAGCGACATCGCCTATAGGCATGAGTATGAAAGACAGTCATTTGTTAGCGGATTAGGCTAGTGTGTATAGGTAAGGCCTCACAAGCAGCGTTGCACACAGACACGGGACTAGCAGTTACAATAATCATTCGGGATGATTGGTACCGGGAACAGGCATGAGTATAAAACGTCGTCGCTGGCCATTGGATTAGGCTACTGTTTATAGGTATGCCTCATAATCAGCGCCACACATATATACGAGCCTAACAGTTACGATAAGTAGTCAAAGTGAGTGAAAACCGTCATTATGATGACCGCTTTATGATACGATTCCACCTATGGTGAATCGTATTCCTAATACAAATCATACCATTGTGCTGGTAATTTACCTACAATTAACTCCTGACGCTGTACTGTCCACAGGCTAGTTATGCATATCTGGGAAAAGGAATCGTCCACAGAGAAGGCCCTCGCATTTCCACTGCACAATGTATGCTGTTGTCTGACAACGTTGTACTTAATGGAAGCTGAGCTCCATAATAAGAAAGTATTGCGACGAAGTTCCCTGAACAAAATTATCTCGTTTGTTAAATTTGGGGAGTATAAAGCAAAGAAAAGTCAGTGACCGATTTTCCTGGATGGAATTCGTATTAGATATTCTTTAGATGTTATTTTCATTCTTAAAGAACGCCAAAATGAGCTAAGGTTTAGGTTCGTGTTTTTTCTCTCGTAAGCCGGTGACAAAATGCGAATCGCTGATGGTCCGTAACCTTGAGATTTCGCTCAATTAAACAAAATGCCATGAGCAAAATATCATCGCAAGGTGCAAAAGGATAAGAATAATCCTTCCTAAAAGTTTTGGCGAAAATAATTTGGGTGTGCTTCTAGGGAGCGGCGGTTTTTATTGCGTTATAAACCTTGACACAAAAAGACGCGATCAAGTGTCTTGAGGCCTCATTCTGATTCGCTGAAATCTCTATGGCGGAAACATTCATAAATGGCATCGTGGCGGATTTGTGGTTTATGATTAACCCACTTGAACAAAGTATAGAATTATGACGGGGTTGTTTCAGATATAAACTTACATTGGTAACAGGTTTATTACTGTACTGAAGGCAGATAATATGCAATTCTCAGTAGTTTAACATAGCTTACTTGTGCCAAGTGTAGTCGTCCATGTTGTTCACAAATATTAACGGTATTGCAAGAGGATGATGATATCTGTGCTTAATGTCGTTAACAAAAAAGTGATTAATTAGAATAGCTCACATTTACCAGTTATTGCTGGTGTGTTTGCTGCTTTCACTCAGCACCGATCACCTGTTATGATACGGTTAGTCGTTTGTTAGAAAAGATTGACACGCGTGTAATTGTACAGGTAACCATAAATTCACACCGCGAAAGCCATGTATCACGCAAACTGTGTTCAATGGGTATAGTGACCGATATTTTCACTGACGGCTCTAACTCTGGTTCATAATAACGGAACTATCGGTGCATCCTTCGTAGCCGACGGATCAACGATAGTGTCTGCGGTTATGCCAGAGCTTGTCACCGATAATCTATTTCTGATAGTTGACACTTTAGCGTTAAGAATTGTGTAGACATAAAGAAAGGTTTACCAATTATTTGAAAACACAGAAGAATGAGAGCAACTGTCGAGGTATTTAGTTAGCACTGCCTGCTACGCTTGGTTGTTTATACCACTAGTACTCATAATAATAATAAAGTTTATTTCCAACTAGTGGGTGGCACGCCGTCAGGAATGAGCAGGCATGCTGTGGAACCTTCGTAACTAATTATAATAATAATGTTTATTCCCAACTTGTGAGGGCATGCCGTCAGGCATGATCATAAGGTTACAGTCAGAATAAAGGTATGACTGGTGGGACTGTGAGTACAGGGGGTTTTGGGTGGGAAAAGAGGACAGCGCCATAGGCGGTGAGCTGTATCCAATGTAAACGTGGTCGTCACTAAACCGGCACGAGCAGGGAAGCTCTTTTGTCGAAGAGAACATCAAGCAAGGTCAGATCGTTAGGATTTGAAGGTGGCGGGCAAAAACAAAACGAGGGAGGGCAAAACAAGAGGCCTCCTGCCTGACATATGACAAGAGAAATGTAAGCTGTGGAAAATCAGAAACCAGAACATCATATCTAGTGAAGCAGCAAAGTTGGCATCATCCAGCCGATCAAATTGAACTGAAGCCAAAACGGTCGCTGAGGCCTCGCGGCCTTGGACTATTGAGCTCATTGCCAGGGTCACAAAAAGCGTATGTGAGGATGATGGAATGGAGGGACTAGCGAAGCGGGTAAATGGTGACAGGGATCTCAAATACATGGTATGCGGTGGAACTATAGTGACTCACTGGTGTCGCTGTTGTGGAGTCGGGCACAATAATTCCATTGGAAGAGTGAGATGGTGGCAACACACGAGCCGGAACGCGAACTGTGTAGAAAGTTATTGAATTTAGTGGGAAGCACAGAAACACGAAAATGGTTAAATTCGAACCAAAAGTTCAGCAGGTTGGTATGAATGCGTCATGGAGGCAACTGGGGGCAACTGGGGAGTTTGTCGTGCTTGCAGCTAATGGAACGAGTGGGCGAGGGCACGGTCGAGAGAAGGAATGGAATAGTTGCGGGTGTGCTTTCAAACTGGGTATGGTAGTGCCGCGCCATCATTGGTCTGACATGCGTCAGTTTTTGGACAGCCCCGTAACGGACGTCACATCTAAGGTGAGTGGGCTGGGGTGTGCAGTTCTCTTGGCTAGAAGGAGTTCTCTCCTGTTATCGTCCACGTAGAATGCCGTGAACCCCTGCCTCAAGAGAATCGCCGATCCCTCTTGCCCGCAAGGCGTTCTTGTTACGCGTTAGACGGGGATGGCTTGCACGCGTTGGCGATTCTACACGCCATATAAGTAACAACAGCGAAGATCTCAAGTCTACTGTACACCTGCACCCTAGAATAACATTGAATATCATTTATTATTGGTGAGTGTGTAACGAGGTTTCGGTGCACGAGTAACACTTTTGAAGCGAAGCACCCGAGGGGCGTAGAAAGTGCCTCAGCCATACTTAGGCTGCAGGGCTTCTGCATACATCACTAAACATTTGCCGCTAGAGGCGATCCTACGTTTACCTGGAAGCATTACGTTTTGGGACCACGCTGAAGGTAGAGAGGAAACAGGAATTTTGCGCCGCGTTTTCTTATCTACGCAAGCTTGTCTTCAACGAAAGGAGTAGAACGCACTTCGACCAATACCATTGCAGTCGGTGAATGTCATATACTACAGGTGTTGAACACCCCTGTTATACTGATAGGTCGAATCGGCCTGAATTACATCACCATACTTCGCAAACATACCATGCAGGCGCACAGAGGTAAACGACAGAACGGTCAAACTGCCAAACAGAGACAGCCGTGAGCGCACCGCATCACTGCAGATCATAAACAGTCAATCCAAGCGGGACAGTTCGTCACGTAGGGCCCGCGCATCATCACCTGTTAAGTCTATTCCACTGTTTTTTCGAGCATAGTCGCAGGTTTCCATGGAGGACCTAAAACACCGCAACAAGCCAAACACCAAACGTTCGTGTTGGGCATTTAAATGCCGGTTGGCAGCACACATTTGCCATTCAGACTTACGCAGGTCATGCGAATGTTGCATGTTAAAACTGACAATTACAAAGCAATAGTTACGGTGAACAACACGTATGAACGACCGGCAGCCGAAGTCAGCGTTCACGAACATAAGTTTAGTGAATGATTATGCAGACAATTACCAATATACAGACGACCCTTTTTATTAGCGTTCCAGTGTGAACGCGCATGCACACACTTGTATACCATAAACGCATAACAGACGGACGTTGCGAGTAATTCGTCCACATTCTGTTCATATTTAGCCGCCGATAAACTGTGCCGGCGGACATGAAACGCGCCCGTTCCCCGTTGAAATTCTCGCAGGTTGCACTTGAATTCCGCGAAGGAACCACACTCCCGACATGGAAAGTACTTCAACATCTGTCTAGTTGTGTTACGTTCATCCAACGACATATTCTGTGAACCTACAAGACATTACATTTACAAAACCACCTTGCTTGACATCAATACACTAAAGGAGGTACTCGGCTTCGGTAGAATAGGCACCGGCCGTATCATGGTCGATACCGTACTAGTCGCCTTCGGCACGTCGTGTACACCCGGACCGCAAGCGGAACAAGCAAGGAATGGCCACTTGTAGCTCCGCGCCGATTTTTACACCATCCTAACATGGTATAGCTTTGACATACTAGTAGTCCGGTCCAGACGCCGCGCCTTGGACGCACAATGCATTTTTCTGCAAAACCCTTGCGAAAGAAACAAAAACCTTCCACGTCAAAATCTTGCATTTCTATGCGTATTTGCTCAGAGCATATATCACTCTCATCTGTTGTCATTTTTTGCGATTTGTTTTAATTAATCTCCTTTCGAAATTTTTGGCGCACATTCGGCTTTGAACTAGTTGTGTAATGTCCTCGGAAATGGCTGCACAGACGTTTGCTGAGAAACTTAGGGCTGTATCCTTTTCATCCTTCACGGCATTTGAGAATGCTTTCAATCAGTAAATGAAGGAGAACTATGTGGTATTTGTGTGTTCATCCAGTAATCGAAGCACCAACGCTGTTTTGCGTTACAAATGGGTGTACTGAAAATGCAGCAGGCGATCTACAACGCTGACAAAAAGTTGAGGAATCCGAAGAAGCTAGTAAGCTGAGTGCGTTCGCTAATAAAAATACAGTACGCGAAGCACCGGCTGTCCAGTGCGGTTCTGTTTGCGGAGGCAAAGGAGCCATCTGACACACCTCTTTTTTGTTGAACACAATCATTAGTTGTCAAAGGTTTTATACCATCGGCTTCCGGTTAATCGACGTCTAACAGAAGACGAGTTGGGCAACTGCAGAGCCCTCCTGAAATACGAAACGCCATCGTGTGAGGTGTTGCAGTTTGTGGCCGATGAATTCGGCAAATCCTCACCGCCCAGGACATATACAATGCCGCCGGAAGTGTCGACCGGTTCTGTTGAGTAGGTGCCGCATGTTTGGATTTTAGTGTGGCAGGTGATTTGCCTTCGGTGCTGGCGAAAGTTCGGGAGACTGGACGCGTGCTTGTGTGGCGGTAAGAGGAAGGTCACTATAGCCACATATGCTTCCCCCGATGGCAGCAGATGGTGCTGTTCCGACGCATTACAGATGTCGTAAATGTCGATGGAACGCACGCAACAAACCGTTTTGGGTAAGCTTTTAAAGCACATAATATTCGGCCTGCAGGTACAAGATGCATACCTTCTTGATAACGGACTTTATGGGTATCGGGCGTCCAATTATGTATGCTTTCATGGAGAGCGAACAGTTTGCTCCTATGCGTAAACTGTTTAACTTGTTCAAACAAATGATGGGCGTGCGGTGTCCAGTTAGGACTTTCGTTATGGAGAAGTTGGCGCGCAGATACGGGCGGCAAGATTGGTGTCCGAATGCGATGTAATGCTTTGCCAATTTCATTTCAGAAAAGCTATCAGGAAGCACGTAAGTATCATTTAATATCCACATATCTTTGGCCATAGACACACTCTACAAACAGCCGACACATATTTCACCACATGGCTCGCCTAGACAACGCCGTACGGTAGGTTTTTTGTTTATTGTATTACAATACACAGATTCCCGCAAGATCTGCAGCTGCTGCGCCGAACGGACCCACGATCTGTATCTTACATTACGGCCAGCCGGTTGTACATCACCCGAAAATGGGCCGTACACGCACAGTCCGGAACAGCTCACCTTGGCGATGTGACCACCAATCGTCTGGAAGATGCGAACGGCGGCCTCAAAGACCAGGTGCACCGCACCGATACACTGGAGCACGCCATACAAAAGGTGTCTCAGCGGGCCGAGTGGCTCATGCGAGAATTTGAGCTGCGTACATCGTACCGTTGCTATAGATGACAAATCCTTGAGGACGACGGCTACGTTGCGAACGCGGTCTGTGAAATGGCTGCGTATGCATGCTCTTTTGGTTTGAGGCACTTGAGGCAGCGACCACCAAGGCTGCCCTATGACAGTGTTGAAACGAAGAAGTTGAGTTCAAGCTACGTTAACTAACTTACAGTTTGTGTTTCAGACACCCAGGCGGTTGACATCTGTGCCTGAAAATAAACATGCCCGTTCTACCAGCGATGTGGCTCCCGTGCATACATTCGTTTTCTGTAAGAAAGTATTCCTCCTAGTTTGCCAGCCGCCTGTCTCATGAGGATATTTCGATAACCTAACTCATATCTTGCTCCCATTTCAGGACGTCAGTGGTCAAATGAACGCTCTCAACGAAGAGGTTTATGCGCCTCATGGCAAGACATATGTACTCATCCAAACGACCAATACAACTCAACTTCTTATGTCACGTATTGTGGACCATTTTCCCGGTAAAAATGAACGGGAGGCTCCGGCCAGCTAGGCTCGTTCATCTGTCCGCCATGATCAACGTAGGTTCCATGTGGCTAGTTGATTAGGCATCGTGGGCTGCTGGTCGTATGTTAGTCGTGTGCGTCAGTTAGGTTCGTTCAGCTTTCCGCTGTGATCCACGTAGGTTCCATGTGGCTAGCTGAATAGGCACCGTGGGCCCCCAGCCGCAGGTTAGTTGCATGTGGCTAATTGATCAACGTCATGGTTTCCTAGCATAATTCGCAGGCTAGAACGGAAGGCTCTGCTGTTTAACAACAAACTTGCACATTTTTCACCAATAATGAACGCAGCCTACGTAACTGTAGCTTGTAATAGTAACTATAGAGCAAAAATTGTTTAAGGGAATGGCACCCCCGCATATTTGCATCCACAAGAGCCATGTACATTCTAGATTGTTCAGAGAATTATTTCAGCTGTAAAACTAACTGAAAGTACCATGCATTGTAAGTGAGTCACCTTTTTGCTCTATTCGCGTTTTCTTATTACATTAGGCAGCATTTTCACAGGCGGTGATGTCTACTGACCTTGAAGATTGGCTCACTTAAACAAATCGCCAATGTAGAGAGTTTGCAATAATAAACGAGCATATACATTATACATAGACGTTGTACACTATGAGGTGGCAACCCTGAACATGCTGTAGCTTTCGAGAAATCAGTTCCATTATGCGAATACTGATCGGCGGTCCAGACCGCAAGACACTGACCCTGCAAAAAGACCGCGCTTCGTTCCTATTGGCCAATTGGACAGTGTGCGCTGACGAACTTATTGTTCCCGAAGGTCGCTCAAAATGTATGTATTCAACTGTTCCCGACGTACTTCGGCTTTGGTTAAGGCAGTGAAAGCTCTCCTCCAAATGCCCGGTCTTCTTCTTCTCTCTCCGCGCTAGGAGTGGCTGGGCTCGCGTCATGGCTAGAGATTTGTGCGCTCGTTCTCAAGTCGCGTATAGTCGTTGGTCGTACCCGTCCAGATACATCAGTGGCGCTGTTCAAGAACTTGTGAAATATGTGGTGAGATGTATGGTCACATCCTTGGCCACGGCGAAACCCAGCGTGATTCTCACGAGTTTGTCTCCCCAGTTAATTGGACAACCTGTGCATAATAATACCAGAGACGACCTCTCTTCTGGGGCCACTGTGAATTTGGAACGGAAAGTAGCACTGTTCTCAACAAGGGACTTTTCGGCGTGCTCAACGACTTGCCTAGCCACCACAGCGTTTGGTGCTGAGCACTTTAGACTGAAGTCCCTGTTGGGCGACCAAACACGCGCTTTCGAATTGTCCCAATGCAGATTCAACGGCACTACCCCACACGGGCCATTATTCTGAGACAATGGTTGTCGAAGGCCTAAAGACGTTTCGGTTTGGCTCAGTCGTCCAGCTGTAGCACTCTTTCGGTGCCTAATTGCCATGCCACCCGAAGGAATCACGTGGGCTGGGATACTTCCAGGTTACTCAAGCCTAGACAGGGGTCGTAGCGCAGTGGACAGGACAAGAAAAAACCATTTACTGTGTTGAACCGTGTTTGTACTCACTTAACCAGACGACTGTACTGGTGACTGTTCACTGGGATCGACTGTAATAAAATTCTTCGTGCCTTGGGACGGAGTGCAACTCCCTCGTTATAGGTGTCACGAGCCATTACGTCAGGATCGGTGGATAACCAGGGAATGAAATGGGCACTACCATGACTCGTTCTCGGCAGTTTTAACTTCAGGACTGAGCTGGAGTTGCCTCGGAAGGAAAACGGACATCGGATAAAGGAAAAAACAGCTTCTGCAAGAGAAGACGGCGGATAGAGACTGCAGTATGAATAAGCTCTTCTGATGTTATCAAAGGGTGATTTTTGTTCAGTTTATTGGACAGTGGCTGAGACACTTAATGATTACGAGATCGGCTAAATAGAACTGAACGGGTCAAGTGTGGGTTGTGGGTGGAAAGTAGGTGAACGAAGAGCTGCAAGTGCAAGTGGTAAATTCCGATTACCCATATCGACGAAACAGGTTGGTCTGAGGCATGTCACCTTGATCTTTTGATCCGGCAGTTTGGCCCACAAATTTGTGGGATGTTGTGGCGGGTTTTACGGAGTACCTTGCGCGTATGTTCTGTTCAACCGACTGACCAGCAAGACATTGGATGGAGGTTTTTCATTTCTAAGATTCAAGCCGGTGCCTAGGGTTCATTGGTCTGACCCGCTTGGTGGCGAAAAGCTGACCTACTCCGAGGGTGCAGCAAATAAGTTATGAAGCTTGATACTTAGTACTATCACGTACCAGCATGGATGATTCGCCAACATTCATAGTCAACCGTTGGGTGATCATAATGCAGCGATTTAGCGCCAACTGTTTAGTTCTTCGTGTGTGGCAGCATTGCCGCTTCTGCAGACAGGTATTCTGATCGTCTGGAGGGAATACCTTGTTATCTTCACTTGTGTCACAAAGGCTAGTATGACACTAACGGTAACCTGACTCATGCTACAACCACCCGTTTTATAAGACCTCTGTTTTTTGTCTGCCATAAATGAGTCATGAGGGGCGGAGTTCCGAACAGCGTGACCCGCATCTAAGTCGAAACACCAGATCGAGGTGACAGGTCTTAGTAGAGAAGTCACCACAGATGGTGTTGTCTACGATCAACCAAACAATCCAAATGAAGGTAAGGCAGCGAGTGACAAAGAACGGCACACTCACTTCAAGCCTGTGGAAAATTTGCGTGATATCTCTTCCACCCAGTGTAGTTTCTAGAAGGGAGTTTGGAAACCCGTGAAATGAGGTGTAAGGTGCTTATTCACATAGCGTAAACGAAAGAGCACCTGGATGTATCTTTTGTTCATGTTGGGCGTGCTTAAAACTATCTGATGTGACTTCGACAAAACTGTTTCATATGCCCCATAGTGGCATCCCACTATTATGAAAGTGATAGTTAAATAAATAAAAATAAATCGTTCAGCTG